>PVJC01007268.1:0-22989 GCA_004026665.1 Murina feae | reverse complement strand
TACATATCTATCAACAAGTGAACCTAAAAACCAAGAGAATAAAAAGTCTGATGAACAGAATAAACTGGTGAATAGAACAGAATCAGGGACATAGAAAGGGAGTGGACGGACAATTTGGGGGGGAAGGGTGTTGGGGGTGCGGGAAGAGACTGGACAATAATCGTACACCTATGGATGAGAACAGTGGGGGGGGGTACTGGGAGGAGGGGAGCTATGGGGGGGGGGAGGAACAACTGTAATAATCTGAAGAATAAAGTTTTTTTTTTTAAAAAGTAGGCACACATTTCACATTAATGACTTGGAAATACGACTATCTGGACAAAAGATAAAGAAACATCTTTGGAGACAGTTCAAACGTGAGTATATTCCTACTTATTATCCGTGTTCCCACGAGACTTCTTGTAATTGGCATAGTCCTCCAGGATGGAGTCCACGTTCTTCTTGGCAGGAAGGTAGAAGAGCTGCGAAACGGACACACACTTACACACTATCTTTCCAACCGAAAAATCACACTGCAAAGCTTCAACGATAAAAATAAAATAAAAAATCCCTCAACAGTGTTACAAAATAGGAAAAAGCACTGCTCATCACTGAAAACATAGCGAATGCGGCGAGGAAGTTTAATTTTACTGAAATTCAATTACACAGCCAAGTGTGGCCAGTGAGGGCCATTGGACACACGCAACGACCACGCCTGCGGGACAGGCCACACAGATGCACATGCATGTTGTTACTGTGTGCACACCGTGTGCCCATTATTTTTTAGCTTCATTTATCAACTCTGAGGCAGGTGCCATTTCCTCAAAATGTGGGAACCAAAGTACCAACCCCTGGGCAACCTGTGCCGCTGCAGATGGTAAAGGGCAGTTTTCCATCCTGGCGGTGTAGCCAGACCCACATCAAGTATTAAATGGAGCCCTGACCGGTGTGGCTCAGTGGATAGAGCATCGGCCTGCGGACTGACGGGTCCCGGGTTCGATTCCGGCCAAGGGCATGTACCTTGATTGCAGGCACAATACCCAGTGGGGGGCGTGCAGGAGGCAGCTGATGGATGTTTCTCTCTCATCGATGTTTCTAACTCTCTATCCCTCTCCCTTCCTCTCTGTAAAAAATCAATAAAATATATATTTTTTAAATTAAATGGAACTCACATGCTCTACACAACCCGTCTCAGGTCGCACAGCACTCAGGAGTCTGTCCCTCCCACCCCCACGCCGGCTGTCACAGGACACTGGCCCACCTGTCCTAACCTCTCCTTCTGGAGCAGCCTGTGGGGTCCTAAGGCACCTCCTCACCAGGCCCCCACTTCCTGTGCACTAATAGTCCTCAGTCCCAGCAGCCTGACCGGTTCTGGTTCTGTGGGAGGCCACGCGCGCCTGGCAGGGGGCACTGTGCGCTTCCCGTGACAGCTCATTAGCAGGGCACGTGTGAAGACGTCCCGTTTTCAGTAAGAGGACAGGAAACACACTGCTTTGTCTTTCCCCGTTTTCAGAAGAATTCCTGCTCTAGCAACTTCCAAAAGTGAATCACCTCCACCTCTGTGTGTCGTTATACACTCAGACTTCTATGTCTGCGCTTCGTTTTACTCTTCACACTCCGAGTGACAGCATCCATCAGCGACACCTTCACTGTTCCGGTCTATACAACTTTCTCCTTTAAAAGCTGTTGTTTTTCCAAACGAGAAGGAACACATGCATATCATAACCAGAGTCGTTCTCACATTACCTGTTTCTGGCGAGTAATTAAGTCCCAGTCATCAACCAGCCATGGTTTTAGCTCTTCAGGAATCTTTACTTTGACTTCAACTCTGTTCATGAATGTTTCCTCCTGAAAGGAAAAAAGAAAAGGTATTTAATAATGTCTTCTCTTGCCCTGACCGGTTTGGCGCAGTGGATAGAGTGTCGACTTGCAGACAGAAGGGTCCCAGATACGATTCCAGGTCAAGGGTGCATGCCTGGGTTTTGGGCTCGATCCCCAGTGTGGGGTCGTGCAGGAGGCGGCCGATCAATGATTCTCTCTCATCACTGATGTTTCTCTCTCTCCCTCTCCCTTCCTCTCTGAAATAAAAAAAAAAAAAAAGGTCAGTTCCTACGGCAGCTCTGTAGCGTTGAACAAGATGACGTTATTAAAGGTCCAATGCCCCGTCCATACCACAGAACCTTTCATCCTGAGCAGAAACACAAACCCCTCAACATCGGATGAGCTGCGGGGAAGACTAATCACGCTGACCTGCTGCTGCTAGGATGAAGGAAACTCACGTTTTCCACAGTGGGGTCCACTCGTGCTCTCTTCTTGCGAGGAGGCTGAGGAGTCTCACTGGTGCTGCCGCCATCTCCATTCCCAGGTGCTAGAAACATGTGCGGGAAGAGATGTTGAAGTGAGGAAATGACAAATTCTTAGGAGAAGGTCTCATAACGCACCCTTCATTTCCCATGACACAGTGTTATTTGAACATACGTTAAAGAATCGCATTCCTACCGCAAAGGTGCCCTTTATGAACATCCTATATAACAACCCTATATAATAAAAGGGTAATATGCAAATTGCCCCTTGGCACTCAGTGTCCTCCCTCAGGGGGAGCTCTGCTCAGCCACAAGCCAGGCTGACGGCTGCCAGCACGTAGTGGTGGGAGCCTCTCCCGCCTCCTCAGCAGCGCTAAGGATGTCCGACTGCAGCTTAGGCCTGCTCCCCGCTGGCAAGTGGGCATCCCCCCAGGGAGCTGGCCTAAGCCAGCAGGTGGACATCCCCCGAAGGGTCCCAGACTGCGAGGGGGCCCAGGCCGGGCTGAGGGACCTCCCCCTGCCCCCGAGTGCACCAATCTTTGTGCACTGGGTGTCTAGTCTGTAATATTGCCTCTACACGTTATCTCCAGGGTCAGTCATTGAGAAGGAAGAGGATGGAAATAACTGCTCAGGCTTCTCCCTCAACAGTGAGTGCCAGGTGCACTGGTGCTGCTCTGCTCCTACAACCTGGCATTCATATCTGCGACATCAATAAGCATGAGCTCATTCTAGGAAAAGCTCATGTCCTGCCGTGTGCTCGGTGGCTGAGCATCAACCTTTGACCCAGGAGGTCGCATTTTGACTCCCGGGCACATGTGGTCAGGCACATGGCAGGGTTACGGGCTTGACCCCAGTAGCACGTCCATAGGAGGCAGCCATTCATTGATTCTCTCATCACTGATGTTTCTCTCTCTCCCTCCCTCTCCTTTTCTGAAATCAATAAAAAAGCTAAAATAAGGAAATAAATTTTAAAAAAACTTCCTAACTTAAATTTAAATCCACTTAAAATTCAGTACTATAAAAGCAAAATAGTTTTAAGAAAGCATGCTTACTTTTCTGTTTGTTCTTTTTTGTTTTCCTGAAAAGAAAAGGGAGAAAGATAAGTAATTATTGCCAGTAGACTGCCTCTGCGCCAGCTCCCTCTCTGTCAGGGATAAGGTTCCTAGAGTAATACGGCCCTGAACGGTAAAATCAGGCCAGGAACAGTTTGCTGCTCAGACACAGGATCCTGTTTGGCAGCTGGTTAAATGCACCTCTCCCTCCACACCACACGGGTGCTTCTCTCTGACTCTCCCCCTCCCTTCCGCTCTCTCTAAAGTCCACGGAGAAGAACATTCTCAGGTGAGAATTAAGAAACAGGACGTTACCATAGTCCAGCCTCTACGACCCCTAAGCCCCAGGTGCGGGGAACGGCCCGACAGGACCCTCGCGTGTGGAGCCTCGCTTACACTTCCACGCTCTTCGGCTGCAGGCCCGCCGTCTTCTTCCCCGGGGCCGCCCCTCTCATCTTCCCCTCTGCATACTGCTCCCTGCAAACACAAGGGCAATAAAGTCGGCATGAGGGAGTCCTTCCAGGGGAAAGCAAGCCGCGACAGCCTACTCCATTTCGGAACTGAGATTCGAACGGCAGTGCCAAGCCTATACATGCAGATTCTGACACATCGTTTTTCACAAGTTGGACACACAGATGATCTGTCTACAGAGATGAAACCATCCAAGGAGACTGAAGGCCTAGAACTTGCTCTCTGTGTGTCTACCAAAGTTAACGTACCTGCAGTAGAAGGTGACTGTGAGAGACCAGAGGCCCGGTGCATGGACTCGTGCACGGGTGGGGCCCCTTGGCCTGGCCTACGCCCTCTCCCAATCTGAGACCCCTCAAGAGATGTCGGAGAGCTGGTTTTGACCCAATCCCTGCAGGCCAGGCCAAGGGACCCCACCAGGGCACAAATCCATGCACTGGGCCTCTAGTGTGCATGTAAGATCTTTGGTTGATCTCTCCCCGCCCTCCCTCCCATCCCTCTGAGATTCATCCGTCTGTTCCATGTTTCTATGCCTGTGCGTTGAGCATCTATCTGCCCTCTGGTGGTCAGTGAGCACCATAGCTACCAGTTGGATGGTCTAATGGTCCCTTAGGCTGTTATATATATATAGTGTCTCACATGTTGAAAATCCCATTTATTTTGGAATTCACTATCCCCAATGTTTTATTTGATCTCTTTTATTTCAATTTTGACAAAAATTTCAGCTTTGAAATGAAAACCATTACCCTACAGACTGCCCTGTTTTTTGGGTTCCTTTTCTCCTTGTGCTTCTACAGCCGCAGGATAATGGGGTGCCCCCTCTCCTTGACTACCCCACACACAGCTGTACCTTCTCGAGCCCACAAGAGCAGATGGCAGTGAGTTTGCCGACCACAGGAATTTCCAGTAACATCCTGTGTTTCCCACCTGACTTCTAAGGACGGACTCAGGAACTCACAGCTGTGCTTCCTGTTTTCCCAGGAAAGGCTTCTCCGACTGCCATGAGGTCAAAGCCGTCATAGAGCGAGCGACAAGCACCAAGAATCATCTTAAAGCCGGGCCGCCAGCATGATTTCTACTGCTCACTCCATTCCCAAAAACTAATCTGAAGTCCCATCTCCTTTCACTAACGCTGCAACCAGACTTACTGATTGGCCTTTTGAAGTTCACGCTGCTTCTGCAGGTTGGTGTCCACGTACTTGAGAACTCTGCTCTCTGGGACCCACTCATCCCAACTGAAAAAGAGCAAAGTTACACGTCACTCAATACCCTCTTCATCTCCACTCCGACTCTGTCCTCCCATTACTTTTTAGAAATTCACAAGACAAGACTCTGGATGAACTACAACTAAAGCGAAAATCTCTCTTCTGTCAAGAAGTAAACTTCCTATTCGCAAAAGCAACATCCCGCCTCTAAATTGCCAGAGCTCCCCGTGGCTGGTGTGGCTCAGTGGATAGAGCGTTGGCTGGCCTGCAGACAAAAGGGTCCCAGGTTCAATTCCAGTCAAGGGCATATTTCCTGGGTTGTGGGCTCGATCCCCAGTGGGGGGCGTGCAGGAGGCAGCTGATCAATGATTCTTTCTCATCACTGATGTTTCTATCTTTCTCCCTCTCCCTTCCGCTCTGAAATCAATACAAATATATTATTTTTAAATAATTAATAAACTGCCAGAGTTCAAAACCAAGTTATTCAAATCATTTATCAACACAGCACACGTGTCTGGCATGGAAGGAGTCTGGCATGTTGAGTGCGCCTGGGCCTCACAGCACAGAGAAATCTCAGTAACCAGGTGGCATGTCCCCAAACAATTATCTTTACAGAATGAAGACACCTCAATGAACTGTAATTATAGCGAAGTCACAGAATTCTGTGCCTTAATTCTATCACCTTTAAATGGGGTAACAGTGCCCACATCACAGCAGGTAAAACACTTGCAAGTTTAACCCACAAAAATAAACGCTCGAGTTGTGTCAGAAACATAAATACTCATTACCACACAGATGGACTGGGCTAAGGCTGTGAATTAAAGCATCGCATACAGTGGTTTATCAGACAACACAACATCCTCTTGAACCTTTGCTCACTAAGGAATGTACTGACTTGCCAGGCACAACGGAAAAGATGGCTTTTAAACATCACAAGGGAGAGCCGCCCACTCTGATGAAACAGCTGAGTGCTAGGCATTCTGGCCCTAAGAAAAAAGCTCCTTCAAATAGGATTTCTGCCCTGGCCGGTGGCTCAGTGGTTAGAGCATTATTCCATGCACAAAGGGCTGGGGGTCATGAGGCAAGGAATAGATGTCTCTCTCCCCTTTCCCCCCTTCTCCCCCGCCCCTCTCTAGAATCAATGAAAAAAACATATCCTCAGGTGATGGTTCAAAAAAAAAAAAAGATTTCTGGCCGGAGGGGAGGTCACAGTTAGACACTCAACCCCTGGGCCACGCCAGCCGGACCTGCTGGGTTCTGTCCCTAGGGGGCGGGCTACCGCGTGCCAAGTGCCTCTTTCCTCCTCCGAGGGAGCTCCTTGGCGACACGGGTGCCGTGTCCGCAAGGCTTCCAGTCAGTGCCTTCCCACCTCTGACCTCTTAGGGGAGATGGCCGGAAGGAGAATAAATGAAAACAACCCTCCACATGATTCCTAGAAGAAACTTTAAAACATGCATTTACCTAGAGGTCAGGAGGGGGTGGTGCACTGAGGGGGCTCCTTCAGGAACAGGAAAAGGGGCTACAATATCCTCCCGTGTCCTCCAAGTGTGTTCAGAGCGCCTGGGCCTCCCAGCACCTCTGATGCAGAAGCACAGCACAGAGTCTCAGTCACTAGCGCACAACGAGCCGACGCGCAAGATTCAGGCACAACTGCTCCCTTCCTTCAGGGACGGGCTCAACACGTCCCCGGGGGCTCTGACCGTTAGGAAGAGCTTACCTATTGTGCCCTCACACACTACGTATGAATTTACTGACGTTTAAGACAATTCCCATGTGGAGACTGAGCTTGAGTTGTATCGTTTTCTAAAAGTAAGATATCCTACAAACCACTTTTGAAACGAGGATTATTTATATACTAGAGGCCCCAGTGCACAAAATTTATGCACAGGAGGGGGTTCCCTCAGCCTGGCCTGCACCCTCTCCAATCCAGGATCTCTTCGACATCCTTTTGCAATCCGGGACCACTGGCTCCTAACCACTCACCTGCCTGCCTGTCTCCCTGCCACCCTGATCACCCATCTGCCTCTGCCTTGGCCCCACCCCCGTGGCTTTGTCTGGAAGACATATGGTCTATCCAGTCTAATTTGCATATTACCCTTTTATTAGTATAGATCTACATACAGCTATTCTCATTCTCTCTCAAAGGGCTTTTCTTACCGCAAAGTTCATTCAGAACCTTGCAACCCCCCCCCCTCATCCCCCGACATAGAAACACATTGCAATGAGCACCTGGGCCTGGCCAGGGAGCTCCGCTGCGGAGAGCCTCACCCCAATACCCTAAGGGTCGGGTTCAATCCCTGGTCAGGGCACATACGAGAGTCAACCAATGAACACATCAGTAAGGAAACCACAAATCAATGCTTCTCTTTTTCTCTCTCCCCTACCTAAAAGGTAATGATTTTTTAAATTTAAAAAAAAAAAAGGACCTTGATCTAAAGAACACACTCAGCTCTGAGTTTCTGTGTCTGCCAGGAGCTGAACAGCCTCAGAACCACAGGGCCATGAAAGGACATGTTGGCCCCGAGGAACAGAGGTCGCTGTTAGGTTCGCAGCTGAAGGGCAAACCCTCAGAAATGCCACGTGCAGGGAAGTCTACGAGGATGAAGGGGTTTCCCAACGGCAGCTCGGGAGGAACCGCACAGCCACGGTGAGGCTGGCCCTGCTCACACAGCACTAGTGACCTGACACGCTGGGCACTGGGATACCACCCCCCACCCCACCCCCGCTTCCCCAGGTGGCCTTCCTTCCTTCAGGCTTTGCTAAACACTAAGGACGAACATTTTCAAAATTACATCCATTTACCTACAAACCAAACCCACCACAAAGCACACGCCTGGATATATTAATATTCCGCATAATATCTAAAGGTATCAATAAAGAGCTCTAATACTTATTGCCATTTTCCTTCTCTTTCAAAGAACCAATTAATATGATATAAAATTAGCTGAAAACTAGACTAGAACATTACAAAGGAAAAAGTGTTCATATACTTTTGAGGCAGGGAAAGGAGGAACTCTAAGAACTTGGTATTTTCACAATTTCTTAAACTACAAACACCGCTTAAGACCCATCTTCAGGTTGTAAGCATCTACACATAGTTTTATGCAAAATAGCTCTTAAACATGCAAGAGTTAAGCTCAGAAGCTATGCCTGCAGCTAATGGTCCTGGGTGACTATTACCTATCGCTACTAGAACTATTTCCATTACCATTAAACGAGGGGAAATCCCTAAGTTGTCAGAATGTGCTTCTAGACCCCCGCCTTCCTACAATTCCACTCGCGGGAGAAGAGCTCGTTGCGCTGCGTTTTCCCCTTTTAGCTGAAAGCATTTGTGGAAACATTTCTAACTGATCTAGCTGGGGGGGGGGGGGGGGTTGGTACCGTGGGGAGGGAACTGTGGGCAACAAGACCACAGAGCAAGCCTCCCTCCCCAGCAAGAGCCCCGACCAGGAGGGGGCAGTGCCACGGGAGACCCGGTACCGCGCACGGCTCAGGCCACAGGAAACACGCATGAGCCGCTGCAGGTCCCGAGGCTTCCTGGCAGTGCCACCTTTGAGGCTGAACGCCCTGCCTGGCTAAGGTGACTGAAAACCTCTCCCCGTAAGAGCCACAGGCACCACCAGGCGTAAACCGTGAGACGCGGCGCCTGCGGGCTCAGGGCAAAAGGCTGCCCCTGAGAGTGACACTGGCGGGCACTCCAGGATGGGTTCCACCTGTGCACTGTCCACCCCCAGCGACAGACCGTCGCACCTCTGCTTACAAAGATGCTCTCGCCCTGGCCGAGCATCGGCCTGCAGACTGCCAAGTCCTGGGTTCGATTCCAGTCAGGGCTGCTGGCTCGATCCCCAGTAGGGGGCGCGCAGGAGGCAGCCTATCCATGATTCTCTCTCATCAGGGTTTCTCGCTCTCCCTTCCTCTCTGAAAGCAATAAAAATATATCTTTAAAAAAAGGACACTAACTTTTCAAGGTGGACAGTTAAGTTCTGTAACTAAATCCCTGCATCTGTATTAGACCATACAGGAGAAACTGAAACACATGCAGTCACGTTCTGCCAACCTAAGTCCAGACCTGCGCTGGTCATTACTTCGAGGACTATCCTTACCCTTTCCCCTTTTCTAGGTACAAAAATCCAACTCACTTTCACTGTAACCGCTGGACACAACACACACAGTTACTGAGTTTGTGCTAATGGCAAAAAATATATATATTAAACTATCCTAAAATATTCCCAAATGGGAGGGGATGTGGGAGAGGGGAGGGGAGGGCTGTGGGGGAGGGGAGGGATGCAAGGGTTGTGGGGGAGGGGAAAGGAGGGTTGTGGGGGAGGGAAGGGTTGTAGGGGAGGGTTTTGGGGGGAGGAGGGTTGTAGGGTGGTGGGATTGAGCAAAAAAGAAAAAAGAGACACTCAGGGACCGCAGTGTGGTGACCGTAGGGGTTAGAGATGGAAGAGGGCAGAGTGGGTAAACGGTGATGAGGAGAAATTAAATAAATAGAAAATAAAGTGTAACAAAACCCAAAAAAGGGTAGTTGGTTGACCAATGGTTGTCAGACATTACACTAGAACACAAGAATTACTCCAAAAAATTTAAAACGAAATGGCTGCACCCTGACTTCTCTGATGTTTCCATCACACACCAATGGCTCACCCTTGCTGTCAGAACTGTACTGAAGCAGCATGTTTGTGCCCGTCTATGCTACACGTCACTTTGAAAACTATAAGCAGAAGATTGTTTTAAAAGATCGAATACTCACTTTTTATTCCAACCACTGTAATGTATGAAGTATTTCACTTGTTTGTCCTTTATGGCAACCTTTACACACTGGAATGAGAGAGAAAATGTCACTTAGGCGCAGTACAGAAGAAAGAAGAGGTGGCGTGAGAGCATCCAGTCCTTCAGACTCTTTCTACACTCAAACTCTCAGGTGGTCAAAACGAATCCCCCAAAATGGGACTCTCTAAAAGAGCATTACTGAAACTCCTGGAAGCATTAAGAATTCTGAAATTTCCGAAATGTCACAAGTTGCTGGAATCAGTCTAACAAAGCAAAGAACCATGAGCATAAGGGGGCCCGAACCCTGAACGCAAGGGGCTGGACAAGCTCCCAAGAACAGCTAAGGAATGTTCTTTTTCACTTTCTCAAAGTCTAAGTAGCCAGAAACTAATTTCATCAACAAATCCAGCCAAGGAAAAATACTTACAACGTACGGGAAACTTTTACCAGCTTATGAAGAGGCTATAAAATGGTTTTTAATTTAAAACTCTTGACAGAGAGAAAGTGCTCCATGCCGTGGGGCGCGGCTCAGTCGGTGGGCGCGCAGGCCTGGGCTGTGGCTCCGTCCCCAGCAGGGGGCGTGCAGGAGGCAGCAGCTGTCCACGTTTCTCTCTACCCTTTCCTTTCCTCTCTCAAAAATGACCAATGAAAGCACTAAACACACACAGCTTGCTGTTTTGTATACTGTGGTTCATTTTTTTAAAAAACAACTGTTAACAGTCACATCCTGATGTTTGTCCTAAAGAAGCTAACAGGAAGAAAACACTAGAAATAGTTTTGACCGGGAATGCACTAGCCCGTTCACCTCTGGCTGAATGTAACATCAGTTTTTTTGTAATCTCAGCACCCACAGGTGGAGGAAAGGGAGCCCCCTCAGGATTCAAACTTTGCCAAACAAAACAAATAAAAGTGAAACATGCTCATGTTTAACGGAGCTTTTGCCTTTAACACAACTTCACTCGCTCAGTGCATACTTAGCACACTGCCACTGCACAGAAAACGACCTTGGGGGAAATAACAAACGTGACCTTGGACCCTAGACCACCTGCCCTCGGACTGAAGGATCCCGGGTTCGAGTCCGGGCAAGGGCACGGGCCTTGGTTGCAGGCTGGATCCCTGGCCCTGGTCAGGTTCACGGCCCGTGTCCCTCACATCCACGTGTCCTCTCCCCACCCTCCCACTCGCTCTAGAAGGATCAATGGGCACGCCCTCAGAGGGTGAGGAATAGAACTGTCCTGGGCAGTGTTTTCAAACACTACTGCTCCCACCAGCGACCACTCTTCTCTCCTCGGATGCGCCGTGCGGCTCCTGGATGCCTGGGCGGGCAGCACCAGGGCAGGAGGAGGGGGAGCTGACCGTAGTTGAGTTCCTCGAAGGAAACGGCTCCTACCTTTGCCTCGTAGAGAAGGGGCCCGTGGAAGCACAGCACGCGCTCGCCTGGGGAGAAGAGCAGGGTTAGCGCCATCGCTCTGCCCGCGGAAGGTTCTCCTTCCAGAGCCCTCACGCCTGCCCTGGGGGGGGCATTTCACGCCTTAACCTAAGTGTCCCCCAACTAAACGCCTTAGGGTCTGTTGCCAACAACAAATCCACTCAATCACCCGCCGCCTGGCACCTGCGAGGCGAGTAGAATCTCTCCCTACCGGTCGGAGGGCTGGTTCTGTCTCTCGGTGTCTAAGAACCATAAGCTCGAGCTAGAGCTCCGACTCCAAACCTTTTATTCATTAAATCAGTAACATCATCTACACGCTGAAATCCCTATGTGATCAGAAGTGGCTGGGGTTTGCTTTTAAAGAGGTTCCTGTTCACGACTCCAGCGTGTTCACCCATGTTCTGGGCCCTGGGCTGCTCCAGTGAACCCCGAAATGCACGAGAATCCTAGCCTTTGGAAACACTCTGTGAACTGCCCTGAGGACTTGCAGGACTAACGTGAGAGGGAAGCCAGGCTGCAGCCAGACCGACCCACAGGTGATGAAATAGTCCCACACACACTCAGCTCTTTTAGGTCTAAAATTCAATTAAGATAGCCTACCGGGCCCTGGCTGGTGTGGCTCAATGGATAGAGCGTCGGCCTGCAGACTGAAGGGTCCCAGGTTCGATTCCAGCCAAGGGCACAGGCCCAGGTTTGTGGGCTCGATCCCCAGTGGGGGGCATGCGGGAGGTAGCTGATCCATGATTCTCTCTCCTCATCAATGTTTCTCTCTCTCTCTCTCTCCTTTCCGCTCTAAAATCAATTAAAAAAAAAAAAAAAGATGCCAACCGGCTCAATTCTGAAGAGACTACAGAAGTCTCACCATTTAAACATATTACTGCTGCTTTTATTTTTTCCAAATATATTTTTATTGATTTGAGAGGAAGAGGGAGAGAGAGAGAGAAACATCCATGATGTCAGAGAATCATGGATCGGCTGCCTCCTGCACGCCCCCCACTGGGGATGGAGCCCACAACCTGGGCCTGTGCCCTTGACCAGAATCGAACCCAGGACTCTTCAGTCTGCGGGCCAACGCGCTATCCATTGAGCCCCACCGGCCAGGGCTCTTCTGCAGTATTTTATTCCAACTGTTAGAATACCCCTTTCTCCTTACAAGGAATTCTCTGAACTCGTCATATAATTATAATTTCTTAGTGACAGTTCTGCACTCAGCTCTGACAGGAGGAGAAATCATCTGCAAGTGATGGTAAGGACAGAGACACCTGGTTCCCACTTCTCTCTAACTCACCACTGGAGCCCTACCGCGTGCTCAGTGGTTAGAGTGCAGGCTGCTCAGGGGAGGGTCTCGAGTTTGAGTCCAGGTCACCGGCAATACCTGGGTTGCCTGATTCCATCTCCGTTCCTGGAAGGCAACCAGTGTTTCTCTGACATTGATGTGTGTGTGTCTCTCCCTCCCACCCTGCCCAAAAAAAGGGGAAAATAACCTCACTCTTTCGGGGGGGATTTAAGAAATAAAGCACCAGCCCCGGCCGGTGTGGCTCAGTGGATAGCGCATCGGCCTGCGGACTGGAAGGTCCCGGGTTCAATTCTAGTCAAGGGCACAGGCTCCGGTTGCTGGCTTGATCCCTAGTGGGTACATGCAGGAGAGATTCCCTCTCATCATGGATGTTTCTCTCTCCCTCTTCCTTCCCCTCTGACATCAATAAACTTATATTATTAAAAAAGTAGAAATAAAAAATAAACCACTACTCTAGCAGCACAGGAATTCTCCTGTCACCCACCCCGCACCCTCCGTCCCTCCAGTTTAGGATTTCTGCGCCTTCCCTCCCACGGGAGGGACCTGTCACCCCCCCCCCAGTCTGATGGCGCGACGGGCCCTCCCCAAGGACATTTCACAAACACTAACGCCGCGTTACCAAGGAAACCACCTGCACCGACAGCAAACAGCGCGTTATTCCTGACATTCCTGACAGGGAACCGTTCTGCAGTCAGAGGAGCACCGTCTCCAGCAACCTTCCCAGGAGACTATGACCGCTCGCTGCTATTCACCCTCCTGGGCGGGTGTTTACTGGGGGGGGGACACTCCCAACCCCAACACTCAGATGAATCTCAGCGAGGTGGCATTTTTCCGGCCCAAGTTTGCGAATCTCCTGAACTATATCCGCTGGTGTAGAACCCCAGCTCTGACACACCCGGTGAGAAAAATAACCCACAGGAGGGCCAAGCACAAGGCCCCGGCCGGTGTGTCCAGTGGTTAGGGCGTCGGCCTGCGGACTGAAAGATCCCGGTTCGATGTACCTGGGTTGCCGGCACATCCCCAGTACGGGGGTGCAGGAGGCAGCTCGTCCATGTTTCTCACTCTCTATCCCTCTCCTCTCCTCTCTGTAAACAATCAATGAAATATATTTTTTTTAAAAAAGGAAAAACAGACAAGCGTCCACCCTTATCAGCAATGGCCCTAAGCCCTGGCCAGTGTGGCGCAGTGGGTGGAGCGTTGGCCCGAGTTCCCGGTTCGAGTCCAGCAAGGGCAATGCCCAGGTTGCGGGCACATCGCCAGCAGGGGGCGCCCAGGAGGCAGCCGCTCCATGTCTCTCCTCATTCATGCTCCTCTCTCCCCCTCTCCCTTCCCTTCTCTCTAAAAAGAAAATAAGCACATGCATTTTTACGTTTCCCTTAAACATCACGCCTGTACAACCCGTGTGAGCTTGGGGTACAACCCCTGTACGCAATCCCACGGCACATTCAGGTCTGCAAACCCCGACCGTGACACACACGTTCCGCTGCCCTCGAGGCTGAGCTGGTGCGCAAATTCTTATTTGTTTAAAAATACAAGTTTATGGATTTCAGGGAGGGAGGGAGGGAGGGACATCATCCATGGGAGAGAATCGCGGACCCGTCGCCTCCTGTGCGCCCCCTGGCGGCCATCCATCCAGCCCGCGACCGGGAATCGAACCCGGGATGACCCTTCGGTCACTCTACCCACTGAGCCACACGGGCCAGGGCGACAAGAAGGGAATGTGAAGGCCTTTCACCATCATCTCAGCCCACGCCGGGGCCTCCCCTCTGACACCCAACTGTGACCTCAAAGCGCTGTCTTACCCTGGTGTGTGTGTGGGGGGGGGGGGGGGGCGGTGCCAGGTTCCACCCTCACCCCAAAGCCCTGCCCATCAAAAGCCGGTGTTGCGCAGTGGGTAGAGCGCCAGGCTGAGGAGTCCCGGGTTCGATTCCGGTCAAGGGCATGTACCTTGGTTGCGGGCACATCCCCAGTAGGGGGCGTGCAGGAGGCCGCTGATCCATGTTTCCCTCTCATGGATGTTTCTCTCTATCCCGCTCCCTTCCTCTCCGTAAAAAAAAAAAAAAAAAGCCAAGGAAGAGCCCCGGCCGGTGTTGACCAGTGGGTAGAGTGCGGGCCTGCGGACTGAGGGGTCCCGGGTTCGATTCCCAACGGGCGCCACAGGCCCGGACCGCGGGACCCCATCCCCAGGAGGGGGCGCGCAGGAGGCGGCGCCTCCAGGATGCCCTCATCACCGATGTCTCTCCTCCTCCCTCCCTCTCTGACATCAATAAAGAAACAGATTTAAATTAAAAAAAAAAACAGCCAATGCACGCGCAAGCGCGCACACACACACTCCCAGGGCCCGGCCGGGCCAATGGCTGGCTGGACGTCCATCCGGGAACCCACGGGTCCCCGGCTCGGTTCCCGCTCTGGGGCACAGGCCCGGCCGCCAGCAGGGGGCGCGCAGGAGGCGGCCCCTCCTTCCCCGCCCCCCCCCCGCCCGCTTTCCGCTTCCTCTAAGAAAACCAACAACAAAAAATCTTAAAAAAAAATAATAATAATAGAATAAAATAAAATACACTCACGGGGGCTTCCCCCCACCGCTGCTCGGACGACTACGACGCCGCCGCGAGACGCCCGGCCGCCCCGTTATTTCCGAAAAGGGCGGCGCGAAGGCCGCGGGCGGGACCGGCCCCGGGCGGGGGGGCGGGGAGCACAAAGCGGCGTCCACCCGGGGGAGAGGGAGAGGGAGAGAGGAGGGGAGGGGAGGGGGCGCGGGAGGCCCGGCCGCCATCTTGCGGCGGCCATTTCGCGGCGCAGCTCTCCCGCCCTCCCTCCCCCACCCGCGCCGCCGCCCCAAGCCCCGGCCGTTGCCCGCCCGCCCGCCGCCTCCCGCCTCCGCGCCGCCATGGCGCCCGGCTCCCCACCCCGCCCCCGGCCGCGCCGCCGCGCACACAACAGCCGCCGGGACAGGCCCGCCGCGCCCGCGCCCGCGCCCCCTTGGCCCCCGGCCTCCGCCCCCCGCCAGGCGCCCTCCCTCCCGGGGCCGCGCCCGGAACCGCGCCGCAATGCGTCTCCGCACGCCCCGCCGCCCCGCCTCGCCGGGGCCCGCACTCACCCTCCTGGAACTTAGGCTTCGGGTCCTGCTTCGGCGCCATTGGTAGGGATGCGCCGCCGCCGCCGCCTTCGCCCGCCGCCCCGACCGCCGCCCGCCCCGCCGCGCGTCACACGCCGAGCGCAGCACCCGCTCTACATCCCGGGCACGATGTGCCGGCGCCCAGACACCTCACCGAGCCGCCAGTGCGCAGCCGCACTGCCAACCGCCCCGCCCCTGCCGCCGTCCGCGCACGCGCGCGCGCACGCGCCCTGCGCCGCCGCCGCCCGAGGCATGCCGGGAACTGTAGTTCCGGGGCCATTCAGCCGCCTTCCATCCCCCTGATTCGGGGCGGTGTTTGGGGAGCGGGAAGGGACTGAGGTTCGTGGGGGCGGTCAAGAGCGAGGCAAGGCCCCGGTGTATGCAAAGTCCGCGGGCCCCGCCGGGGACGTGATGCGAGCGGCTGGTGAGGGAAAGGGCGTGGGCAGCGTAGAGGCCCCCCCCCAGCCCTGGATCCCAGCACACGGCTTGCCCACGTGGCCTGCGGGTCCCCAGGGGTTCCAGGGAGCAGGCAGGAGCTCGGCCCTGGAGCCCCTAGAGTGCTGCCCGCCCACCCGTGCTCCAACACCCAAGCGGGTGCACGTCCCTGCTGGTGCAGCCTGGGTCACCGTGCAGGAAAGGAGCCCCATGCTCAGAGACCTACAGTAACCACAGAGGGTGGCCTGCAAACAGGTTACGGTGGATCCTCACGAAAGCCGGTGTTTTCCCTGACAACACAGATCAACTTGAGTCTTTACTGAGCCCAGGTGCCTTTCTGCCTCTAAGATAACACATCTGCAATATGCCTGGGTAACGTGTAACTTCCCTTTTTCCCCCTGGATCCCCCCCTTGGGGCACAACAAATGGCAGGAGGACATTCCCTCCTTGTTGTCCTTATCAGGTGAATCTCACATGTCCCCATCATTTCCCTTTTTACCCTATCCCACAGGTCTCCCACCTCCTTCACTCATCACCCCTGGATTTCAGGTACCTCACCTACTTCCCTTTCCTTTGATTTCTATCCTATATAATCCTATAGGATGAAAGGCTAATATGCAAATTGACCGAACAACTCACTGACCACCAGAGAGCAGACGCTCAGTGCAGGAGCTGCCCCCTGGTGGTCAGGGCGCTCTCATAGGGAGTCTCCCCCTCCTCTGCCTTAGTGCTAAGGGTGTCCAACTGCCTGCATAGAGCTCTCTCACTCCACCCCGCCCGCCCCAGTGCACGAATTTCGTGCACCAGGCCTCTTGTGTATAAATACAGCGGCAACCCGCCCTCCTCAGGAGCATTATCTCAATTCATTGAGGTTCTGCTTCCTGCCAGATGTCGACAGTTCGGCGCAAATAAACTCACAACATTCCTTACAGGTCTGAATTTTTTTTTTTTTACATTAACATCACCAGTGTCTAGGGATGTGCGCGCAACATGCCATGTGAATGCACAGCCTCACATAGTTCTCCTGTTTCCACATCCCTCGCTGGCTCAGCTGCAAGACGGGTGGACAGTGAGAAACAGCACAGAAAGGTGAACGCGTGCACAACCAGCTTACTGAAACCTGACACACTCCGGGGAAGGCCTGCGTGCACGGCGGCCTCACAAACTCAGAGATGGAAAATATCGACATAGGAGGGTCCGAAATTAAACCTTTCTGACTGAAAACGAGTCACGGTGGCTAGTCCTACCCTGGCTGGTGTCTTCCCTGACAAAGGCCAATCTTTGCTTGCGCTGAGCCTATGAGATCCTTTTGCGCCTACGAAAGTGTATCTTTGAAATGTGAGGGTAATTAACTTCCTTTGCCCAGACTCCGCAGGGCACAATCTCTGCCCCAGAGCAGAGATCGTAAGACCCCTCATGGTGATCATCGTATGTGTCCTATTTGGTTTTACTCGTTATCTCGAACCCCAGAGATTTTCCTGTTTTGCTTCCTCCCGCCAATGGATTTCATCGCCCCTCCTCCCTCGATTGTAATGTGTAAAAATAAGGTGCAGGCCTGGCTGGTGTGGCTCAGTGGATAGAGCACCGGCCTGGGGATTAAAGGGTTCCTGGGTTCGACTCTGGTCAAGGATGTGCAGGAGACATTAAGGATTCTCTCTCATTGATGTTTCTCTCCCTCTCCCTTCCTCTCTGAAATCAATAAAAATCCTAAATAATAAAAGCCTAATATGCAAATCAACTGAATGGCGGAACTACCAGTGGAATGACCGGTCGCCATGATCACCAGAGGGGCAGACTCTCAATGCAGGAGCTACCCCTTGGTGGTCAGTGTCCTCAGCCGGAAGCCGGGCTCATGGCTGGCGAGCACGGCAGTGGTGGCGGGAGCTTCTCCTGCTTCTGCAGACGTGCTAAGGAGCAGCAAGCCAAGCAGTAAGGAGCGAGGGGTCCCAGACTGTGGGAGGGCGCAGGCGGGGCTGAGGGACCTTGTTGTTCCCCCTCTTCTCCCCCCCCCAGTGCACAAATATTGTGCACCGGGCCTCTAGTATATATATATATATTTTTTAAAAACATGCCCTGACCAGTTTGGCTCAGTGGATAGAGCGTCGGCCTGGGGACTGAAATCCCAGGTTTGATTCCGGTCAAGGGCATGTACCTTGGTTGCAGCACATCCCCAGTGGGGAGTGTGCAGGAGGCAGCTGATCGATGTTTCTCTCTCATCGATGTTTCTAGCTCTCTATCCCTCTCCCTTCCTCTCTGTAAAAAATCAATAAAATACTTTTTTAAAAAAATAAAGAAAATGCTCCCCTATATAACAAAACCCTAATATGCAAATCAACTGAACCCCCCCAAAATGAACGGTCACTATGATGCTCACTGACCACCAGGGGGCAGATGCTCAACACAGCAGCTGCCTCCCTGGTGGTCAGTGTGCTCCCCCAGGGGGAGCACCACTCAGCCAGAAGCCAGGCTCAGGGCTGGTGAGGTGGTGAGAGCCCGCCTCCAGCAGCCCTAAGGTCCCCTGGGGGGATGTCCACCTGCCAGATTAGGCCTATTCCCCAACGAGAGGGTACAGGCCAGGCTGAGGGACAGCCCCCAACCGCCACCCCCAGTGCACAAATGTGATGCACTGGGCCTCCAGTAATAATAATAAAACAAAATAAGGTGCAAAACTGCCATTCTCTGGGGCCTTTTCCCAACCCAAAACTGAGACTTTTGCTCCCCAGCCATTGTCCTCAGGCTGACGCAAATAAACTCATAAAAAGTCCTCTGCAGGTTTGAACACTTCTTGCTTTGACAAGCTCCAAAGTACCTCCACTGAGTCCCCAACATCCTCCAGGCCTTACGCTTGTCTCCCTGACTTTTTTTTTTTTTTAATGTTTTTATTGATTTCAAAGAGGAAGGGAGAGAGAAATAAACAGCAACGATGAGAAAGAATCATGGATCGGCTGCCTCCTGCACGCCCCACGCTAGGGATCTGAGCCTGTGCCCCTGCTGGAATCGAACCCGGGACCCTTCAGTCCCCAGGCCGTTGCTCTACCCGCTGCGCCACACCAGCCAGGGCTGAAAAGGCCCTTTCCCACCTTTGGCCCTTATGTGTCCACTCCCCCGATTGGCAAAACAAAGCATTGCTTTTCCTAAGGCTTCTGAAATTAAATGAAGACATGGTAACAATTGCCCTAGTGTGAGGCACAAAAACATTAAAAAATGCAAAATCGCCTCCCAGTAGAACGCCGATTATACCCGTGACCTGGGGTTACCAGGACAGAATACCACAAGCGAGCTGACCCAGCACATTTGTTATCTGGAGGACAGTGAGGAAGAATCTGTTCCATGCCTGCCCCCGCCCCCCACACACACACCTCCCCTCTCCCCCTCCACCCACCCCAGCTTCTGGAAGTTTCTGGGCTTATAAAGGCACCACCTCATCCCTGCCTTCATCCTCACAGGGCATCCTCCTGTGTGTGTCTGTGTCCAAGTTTCCCCTTTCCTTAGAGACACCAGTCATGCGGGATTAGGAGCCCATTCTACTCGGGATGACCAGGCGTCCTAAGGAATTACGGCTACAACAGCCTTATTTCCAAATAAGGTCATAGCCCGGCCAGCGTGACTCAGTGGTTGAGCCTCGACCTGTGCACCAGGAGGTCACATTCCCGTCAGGCCATGACCACAGGCCCAGGTGGCCGGCTCCATCCGCAGCGTGGGGCGTGCAGGAGGCAGCCAGTTCGTGATTCTCTCTCATCATTGATGTTTCGATCTCTCTCCCTCTCCCTTCCTCTCTGAAATCAATCTCTCTCTCTCTCTCTCTCTCTCTCTATATATATATATATATATATACACACACACACACACACATATATGTATATATATATATAATTTTTTTAAAGCTTCTACTTCAAAAATAATAAAACAAATCTATACTAATAAAAGGGAGCAGTCGGGGGAGTGCAGGCTGGCAGGCAGAGTGGTTAGAAGCGATCAGGCAGGCAGGCAGGTGAGCGGTTAGGAGCCAGCGGTCCCAGATTGCAAGAGGGCTGGTGTCCGACTGCCAGTTTAGGACAACCCCCAAGGGATCCCAGATTGGAGAGGGTGCAGGTCAGGCTGAGGGACAACCCCCCCCCCATGCACGAATTTCATGCACCGGGCCACTAGTAAATAAATAAAATAAAATAAAAGCTTCTACTTCACCTCCCATCAGCCTAGTGATTAAGTTATCCCTCGGTAATAAAAAGGGTATTTAGGGACCTTCATTTCTGAGCTGAAAAGTTCCCTGTGTTCCTTCCAAAGTCTGAAACTGCGTCATGAAGGGATAATAATAATAATATATGGTCATTGAGGAGGATGTCTGAGAGTTACTGGGAATGATGGAAAAAAATGGAATCCCAGCCAGCGCGGTTTAGCGATGGCCAACCCAGGAACCAATTGGTTTGATTGCCAATCAATTTGATTCCTGGTCAGGGCACATGCTTGGGTTGTGGGCTTGATCCCCATAGTGGGGCGTGCAAGAGGCAGCCAATCAGTGACATTTCTCTCTCATTGATGTTTCTATTTTTCAATGCCTCTCCTTGCCTCTCTGTCTCTAAAAATCAATAAAACATATTTTTAAAAAAATGAAAATATTGCCCTGATCGGTGTGGCTCAGTGGATGGAGCATCAGCCTGCGGACTGAAGGGTTCCGGGTTCGATTCAAGTCAAGGGCATGGACCTTGGTTGCAGGCACAGCCCCAGTGGGGGGCATGCAGGAGGCAGCTGATCAATGTTTCTAACTCTCTATCCCTCTCCCTTCCTCTCTGTAAAAAAAAAAAAAAAAAAAATCAATAAAATGTATATTTAAAAAATAATATTTAAGACAAAGACTTTGCAGATAAAAGCAATATTTTGCCCTGAAAAACTGAGTTATTTTAGGGAAATCTCGTTATTTGCTTTGAGGTATGTTTGGAGACTACAACAGTTGAAGGAGACATTTCCCGTTTGAATCACTCATTTAAGGAAAAACAAAATAAAAAATACTCCCCAGGGTCTGTTCATAGGCGCCCCCTGATTAGCCAAGAACTCAAACCAATGGTCCAGAGGCTTAAACACAGTCTGGAATAGTCATCAGCCCTTCCCGCAGGCAGAAAGCCTGGGCACTGCAGGAATTCGCACACAAAATAAAAACACAACGTAAAATGAAGGCGTTTACAGGCATGAACTTAATCTCCAAAGGAACCTCGAACGTCGCCTGGTGTTCAGCCACAAACACCCATTTCCCACGTTTGCACAGGGGCGGCCTCGGCACCATCTGCAAAACCACTGTGCCACGCAGGGGCCGGCCCCGACCGCCACTCCCCAACCAATGTTTTTCTGGTTTGTGTGTGTGTTTTTTACCAAACCAATATTTTTCTACACCAGAGAACCTTTGCATATTTCTGTCTTTTTGTTTCTTTACTTATTTACTTGTTTATCTATTTATTTTAACCTTTGCGTATTTCTATTTATTTATGTTATGTATTTATTTACTTATTTGCTTGTTATTTATTTTAACCTTTGAGTATTTCTATTTATTTATTTTATGTATGTATTTACTTATTTGCTTGTTATTTATTTTAACCTTTGAGTATTTCTTTCTTCCATGTATTTACTTATTTATTTATTCTTTCATGTATGCATTTATTTATTTATTTATTTATTTATCTGTTTTAATCTTTGCGTATTTCTTTCTTTCTTTTTATTTATTTATTTTTTAACCTTTGCGTATTTCTATTTATTTTTTATGTATTTATTTACTTACTTATTTGCTTATTTATTTATTTTAACTTTTGCGTATTTCTCGACTTCATTCTTATTTTTCCATTTATTTATCTTTAATGTATTTATTTATTGACTTATTTGCGAATTTATATATGTTAACCTTTGCGTGTTTCTTGCTTTCATTTTTCTTATTGATTTATTTTCTATTTATTTATTTTTTCAGGTATTTCCTTATTTATTTACATATTTATGTATTTTAACCTTTGCGTATTTCTTGCTTTCATTCTATTTATTTATTTTTCTATTTATTTATTTTTCATGTATTCATTTATTCACGTACTTATTTGCTTGTTTATTTATTTTAACCTTTGCGTATTTCTTGACTTCATTCTTCTTACTTTTCCATTTATTGTTTATGTATTTATCTACTGACTTATTTGCTTATTTCTGTATGTTAACCTTTGCTTGTTTCTTGCTTTCATTCTTCTTACTGATTTATTGCCTATTCATTTACTTTCCGGGCATTTACTTATTTACTCACTTTCGTTTGCTTGTTGATGGACTTTAACCGTGGCGTGTTTCTCAGATGAGCTGCTCTCTGCCTTCATGGGTTCCCCCTCCCCAGTTCCTTCCGTCTTAATAGTTTTAACAGTTTTTTTTTATGTGTTGAATTGTTGGAAAAAGAGGAAACCTCGGATGAGGTCTGCGCTCCAACTGGGGAAGGAAAAGAAAATAAATACATTTAAAAAGGAAAAGAAAGCGCTCGCCGCCCAACGTGGGGCTCGAACCCACGACCCTGGGATTAAGAGTCCCATGCTCTACCGACTGAGCTAGCCGGGCGGGCGGCAGCCGGCCGCGCTTCCGGCCTCTTCAAGGCGTCGCGCTCCGCCGCCGTCCGGGCTCCGGGTCCCCAGCGCCGCCCGGCTCCTCCCGACAGAAGGCGGTTCCGACGCGAGGAGCAGACCGGACCTGGGGGGAGGCCGCAGGACGCCGCTCACCCCCAACCGAGGGGGAGCCGTGGGGGGGCCGTCTCTCCCCAGGAACCCGGAGAACTCCAGCTTTTCTCTGATTTCCCCCGTAGCATCTTGGGTGCCCCCCCCCAATAGTCCCAGTGGATGAGGGAGGGGATGAAACACCAACAACAACAAAAAAAACAGAACAGGGAGGGTTAGAAAAAAGCAGACTTTTTTTTTTTTTTTTTTTAAG
>PVJC01007267.1:0-51993 GCA_004026665.1 Murina feae | reverse complement strand
CTGGCTGGACGCAGATTTCTGAGGTTTGTCTTCTATAATTGATACATTGTTCCTTTAAGCCGGCTAACGAACCCTCCTCTCTGCTTCACCTCGCAGCATCTATAATGACACAATGTTACTTAGTGGTGAGGCCCCAGCTGCTCTTTCCTTCAGCTCCCAAGGATTCTATGATTGTTATATTGTTTCAAAGGTGTGTTTCGCTAGAGCCAGTTTAATCGGAGCTGAGCAGGCGCAGCTTCACTTTTGCTCCTGCCGCAATGGAAACAGCCGTTTACTCAGGTCCGTGAGTGGCGGCCACCATGTTGGCTGGGCTAATTTGCATACAGCTGCTCTGATTGGCTGGTGCGTGTGGCTTACCTGTCTCGGAGAAACGGTTAATTTTACTATTTCGCTTTTATTAGTTTAGATTGGTCTGTACTTTTCATTTCTTGTATGGTTTTGGTAACAGGGCAATAATGTTGGTCTCAAATAATGTTTTGGGAAATAACCACTTTATTTCAATTTTCTAGAAAAATTATTTCTTATTGTTTGGTAGACTTCCCCCAATGAAACTATCTGGGCCTTGAGTTTTCTTCATAAGGTTTTTACCTATAAATTCAATTTCTTTAGAAGGTGTAGGGCCATTTTTCAATTTCTTTTTGAGTGAACTTTGGAAGTTTGTGTCTTTGAAGGAATCTGTCCATTTCATCTAAGTGTCACATTTACAACCATGTTGCTCATAATATCCTTTTATTTTCCTTTTAGTATTTGTAGAATTTATAATGATGTTACCTCTCTCTTTATCAATATTGGTTATTTGTGTTTTCTCTCTCATTTTCATGATCAGCCTAACTGGAGATTTATTAATTTTATTTGATCTTCTCAAAGAACTGACTTTTGGTTTCATTGATTTATCAACTGTTTTTGTTTCCTATTTCATTAATTTTTACTTTGATTTTTATTATTTCCCTTTTTCCTGCTAACTTTGGCTTTATTTGCTCTTTGTTTTCTAATTTTTTAAAGTAGAAGCTGAAGTTACAAATTTAAGGACTTTTTCCTTTACAAATATAGACATTCAGTGCTATAAATTTCCTCCTAAGTATTGTTTTAGCAATATTCCACAAATTTTGACTCATATTTTCATATTCATTCAGTTAAAAACGTTTTATAATTTTCATTTTGATATTTTCTCTTGACCTATAGGCTATTTAGAAGTGTGTTATGTAGTTTCAAAAACTTCGGAGATTTTTCCAGGGATATTTCTGTTATTGATTTCTAATTTTATTACGCTGAAGTCAGAGTAAATACTCTGTACTACTCAAATCCTTTTAAATTTATGGAGAATATTTTATGGCCCCAAATATGGTTTATTTTGGTAAATGTTCCATGTTTATTAAAAATAAAGTATATTGTGCTGTTGTTGGATAGAGTATTTTATGAGTCAATTAGACAAAGTTGATTAATAAATATTCCTCAACTGTACTACATCATGAATGATTTTATGTCTCCTTGTTTTATAAATTATTCACAAAAATCACTGACAATTATTGTGGATTTGTCTATTTCTCCTTGCAGTTCTATCAGGTTCTTTTAATGTACTTTGAAACTTATTAAGTATATATGTATTTAGGACTTTTGTCCTCTTGAATTGACCTTCTTTTCCCTGTTAATAATTTTTTGCTCTGCAATCTACTTTGTCTGATGGCAATATAACCACTCAGCTTTTTAAAAAATTAGTGTTAGTATATACTTTCACCTTTTTTATTTTTAATTTATTTATATCTTTCTATTTAAAGTATATTTTCCTTTGGCAGCATATAGTTGCATCTTGAGTTTTTAATCCAATGTAACAATCTCTGCTTTTTAATTAGAGCATTTAGACCATTTATATTTAATATCATCATTGATTTGGTTGGGTTTAGTTCTATCATTTGCTATTTGTTTTCCATTTTTCCCATCTATTCTTTGTTCCATTTTCCATATTTTAAAATGAATGAATATTTTTAATGGTTCTTATTTTATATCCTTTGTTGGCTTGTGAGTTATAACTCTTGGTTTTGTTATTTTACTAGTTGTAAAACACTTTTTAAAGCCAAAGTTTTCAAATACCAAGGAGGATATAAATTGGACCCCCCATAAGAAGTCTATAATTATGTGTCTTGTCTTTAATTTTTGGAGAAGCACTACAATGAATGAGTTGAAAAGATCAAAGTGAAATAAATATTGTAATTCATAATCTTTTAAATGGAGCCAAATGCCAGAATACATTTTACTCTTTTAAACCAAATTCAATTATAGCTGAAGCGAGATTTTTAAAAACTTTTTTATTGAATTCATTGGGATAGCATTGGTTAATAAAGTGACATAGGTTTAAGGTGTACAATTCTATAATACGTATTGTGTGTTCATTATCCCAAGACAAGTCTCTTTCTATCACCATTTATCCTCCATATACCTCTTCTACTTCCCCCTAACTCTCTTTCCCGCTGGTAATCACCGAACTGTTATCTGTGTATATGGGTATTTTTTTTCTTAATCCCTTCACCTTTTTCATTCAGCCCTGTACTCTCAATCCCCTCTAACATGGCAGTCGGTTCTCTATCTATGAATCTGTTTCTATTTTGTTAGTTTATTTTGTTCATTAGATTCCACCTATGAGTGAAGTCACATGATACTTGTCTTTCTCTGACTGGCTTATTTCACTTAGCATAATGCTCTCCAGGTCCATCCATGCTGTCACAATGGTAATATTTCATCCTTTTTTAAGGCTGAGTAGTATTCCATTGTTTAAATGTACCATGGCTTTTTTATTCACTCATCTACTGATGGACCCTTGGGCTGCTTTCAAATCTTGGCTATCAAAATGCTGCAATGAACATAAAGGTGCATATATTCTTTTGAACTAGTGCTTTGGGTTTCTTTGGATATATTCCCAGATGTGGAAAACTGAGTCATAAGGCAGTTCATTTTTTGATTTTTAACTTTATTCATAATATTTATTTTACAGTTTTTTTGATGAGAATTAAAAGAGACAATTTTATAGATGATTATTTATGATTATTGTAACAAGAGAAGGTAGGTAGTAAGGATGTAATGAATGAAATTCCCTTCTTGGAGCCTGGATATTCATCCCAATATAAACTTATTCATCCCATATGGACATATGGTGGCTGTTATTAATAGTACTATTAACAATAATAATTAATGAAGAGGGTGAGGACCTAGATTAAATCTCTTTATTTAGCAGAAGCAACGAAATTTCACTTCAGCCATGCCATTCTGTATTGATATCTAATGCTTTCTGCTTTCATACCTTCCCACCCAGACTACAATGACCTAGGAAACAGTTATCAAATGAAAATAAAGTAATGTAATGTGTTTATGATTGTTTCATTACAGGCCTGCCATTTTTTCTCCAGTTGACAATAATAGTCTCTTGTGCAATGTGGTTGCATTAGAGGTGCTAGGTACTGGCACTACTAAAAATCAGTCTGTTCTACTAGACTCCCCAGTTGATTTGATTCTTCAGCGAGCTTCTTATGTGTCGATGCTTTTTTCTTTGATATAGCTAGTTGTCTCCCTTTTCTATATCTAAGAACATTGCATAGCTACTTTAAAACAGAGATGCATAACTTTTGGAGCATTGGTGCCATATTGGAAATCTTTTGAAAACCTAAGGGCTAATTTTTTGATGTATACTTGCATGAAACATCAATGCATTATTGGATGTAGTCATATCAAAAACAAGCCAGGTATTGCCATTAGCAATCGCCCAACAAAGTAAGGGTGTGTGTGTGTACGTGCGTGAGTGAGTTTTAACAAAGTGATTTTGAAAAAGGAAACTGAGGTCGTGAGGCTAAGATAAAGATATTTACATGGGTTGAGGGTTCTACCTTAGGTTCTATTCTGAGGTCTTGGAGAGCAGGAGCATAAAGCTCTTCTTTGTATCCAGAGTTCCTATTATGCCCCAAGCATTATTTGCTGTATGTGTAAAAATATTTGCTATTTGCCACTGTAAGCTGGGAGTTCCTAGGCTAGTCACTTAACATTTGTAAGTCTGTTTCCTCGTCATTAAACTGGAAATGACGGTTGTAATATCTTAGAGGCTATACATGGTGGGAAACAAGTAGGTTTACAATTTTTCATATGGCAAATAATAAAGTAATTAATAAATAATAATACAAGAATAAACTGTTTCTTGTGCTCACAACTATAAACTTATATTCACCAAACTCTGTATTGTGTGAAACAAAGGAACCATTGTATGTGATTACATATTATGAAAATCAGAATATGTTGGTTGGGCACATAGTCTCTGGCCTCAGAGGACTTGGTAAGAATAGCTGTCAGATTATTGAGCACATTCTTTAGCTATTCATAGCTATTTCATCTGTGAAACGGGAGTAAAGATTGGATCAAAATGATGGATTAGATCCAGGAATCCCTACTCCTTCCCATACACAATCCCATGAAATAACAGCAAAAGTATTTTAAAAATAATTATAAAACCACACAGCATTGGAATAAGGGTTTGTGTCAGCAAAGGGCTAAAGGTTTTAAAGTATTCCTAAAAGTTAGAAATTATATGGAGATTAGGACTAGAGAAACCATGCCCCCAAAGGCGAGCAGGAGAGCACCCTGTGAAGGGAACAGCATTTAAAATGTGCTCTGTACTCAGTGTGAACAGATGCAACAGCAGAAGCACGGATGGGTGATCAACGGGCAAACTAAATTCTGATCATCGTCTTGTTACTCCCCCCACCTGAACGCCTCCATTTGTTGAAACAGTGAGAAAGAGCTCCATGACTAGAAATATAGGCAGCACCTAGGATAAATAGAGACCGCCAGGAAGGGCACAGCACCCCCAAACCCAGAGGAAAGTTTCCAGCAAAATTAGCATATATTTTTGCTTTCCTTTCACTTAAGAGCACCTGCATCTTCTCCCATCCCCCTCCCATCAAATCTCCTAAAAACAATTTTCAAACACCAAGTGAAAGAACAATAAGAATCAAATTACCAAATATTTTGGGTAAACCAAAGCAACATGCACAATATGAACAAAGATCAACAAATAGTACCCCAAAAAGTACATAAGGAAACAGAGTTACCAGAACTAGCGACTATTTCATTATTCAAATAAGACTAGCTAAAAGAAAATCTAGAGGATAGCAACATCATAAAAGAAGAGACTGTTATAAAAATAAAACAATGAATCTGGAATTAAAAATTTCCATGGGACTACATAAAAATAAAAAGCTTCTGCACAGCAAAAGAAACCATCAACAAAACAACAAGAAAACCCACTGCATGGGAGAACATATTTGCAAATGTTATCACTGATAAGGGTTTAATCTCCAACATTTACAGGGAACTCATACAACTTAACAAAAGGAAGGCAAACAACCCAATCAAAAAATGGGCAACAGATCTAAATAGATACTTTTCAAAAGAAGACAGAAGGAAGGCCAAGAGACACATGAAAATATGCTCAAAGTCACTAGTCATCGGAGAGATACAAATTAAAATGACAATGCGGTACCATCTCACACCTGTCAGAATGGCTATCACCAACAAATCAACAAATGACAAGTGCTGACGAGGATGCGGAGAAAAAGGAACACTCGTGCACTGCTGGTGGGAATACAGACTGGTACAGCCACTGTGGAAAACAGTTTTGAGTTTCCTTAAAAACTAAAAATGGAACTTCCATTTGACCCAGTGATCCCACTTCTAGGAATATATCCCAAGAAACCAGAAACACCAATCAGAAAGGACACATGCATCCCTTTGTTCATAGCAGCACAATTTATCATAGCTAAGATTTGGAATCAGCCTAAGTGCCCATCAGCAGATGAGCGGATTAGAAAACTGTGGTACATCTACACAATGGAATACTATGCTGCTGTAAAAAGGAAGGAGCTCCTACCATTTGCAACAGCATGTATGGAACTGGAGAGCATTATATTACGTGAAATAAGTCAGAGAAAGATAGATATCACATGATCTCACTCATTTGTGGACTACAATGAACAACATAAATTGATGAACAAAAACAGATCTAGAGACAGAAGCACGATAAGATGCTCAAACCTCAGAGGTAGGGGAGGGAGAAGGTATGAGGGAAGGACTTGTATGCATACATACATATAAGCATAAGCGATGGACGCAGACAAGGGCGGGGTGGGGTGAGGGCATGAGTGGGGAGATGAGGGGACAATGGGGGATTAAAGACACATTTGTAATACCTTAATAAAATTTCCAGATAGCCTGGCTGGTATGACTCAGTGGTTGAGCGTCTACCTATGAACTAGAGATCATGGTTGATCCCCAGTACAGGAGGTAGCCAATTAATGATTGTCTCTCATCATTGATGTTTCTCTCTCTCTCTGTCTGTGAAGTCAATAAAAAAAAATTAAAAATTTCCAGAAAATAGAAAAAGTGTCTCTGCAGATGGCTGGAAAGCGAAAGGGGCACAAACGCAGAGTCAAAGGGAAAGAATGTAAAGGTACAAAGTGGGGGTAATAGTAATGGCTCCTCACAGGGGTGTCCCCAGGAAAATAAAAGTAACATTGCCTAGTCCAGTGGCTTCTATATAGGAAGGTTATAATACAGAGCTATTTTTATTGTAGCTGCTATAACCATACTACATGATTCTTAGTTACTTAATGCTATAATTATTATCATATTAGCACTAAAATGAGGTCTCAATCCTTGACCTACCTCTAAGGTCCTACATCTAACACTGTTAAGAGCTCAGGCCACGGAGAGGAGGAGAGAGGCAGGGAGAAAAGAGAAAGTAGGGTGCCAGGATCCTGGGGCTGGGTGATGACCCTCTTTAGAGAGTTTGGGTGAAGGAAAGCAGGAAGCAAGGTGTGAGAACATGAAAAGGAGGGGCACGGGAGGGCAAGAGGAACACAACCCCTGACAATCAGGGAGGAGCAGCGTCTGGGCTGGTGCTGTGAGCTCATCCTGGGTTCTGGCATGGTAACTGTTACCCAGGACCAGTGAAAAAGTGACAATCCCAGGGGCTAGGTGAAGGCTCTGCTCGTGTTGATGCCCAAGGAAAGCCAGCATTACATTCAGCCTGCAGTCTCCCGCGCCCTGCCCAACAGAACACCCCTGTGGGTCCTTTGGATCGGAGATGACCTTGAACCAGATGGGTCTCCGAGTCACGTTCTGAATTAGAACAAGAATTCCAGGCCTCTGTCCTATAACAAACATACCTATACAAGAAGGTTTTACATTTTATTTTTGTCAAGTTTGACAATGTCACTCGCAATTATATATATTAATCAGGCAAAGCTTCTACCGCTTAATATGAATATTGGCAGCAAAGCAATTTTAATTTGCTCATGAGAAATGTTGCCAGGCTACAAACCATGTGTGTATTCACAAAGCCCTAATGCACACAAGCCCCTGAGTGCCTTTTAAAAGAGTTGCTTTTTAAAAATTATCCTTTGGGCTTCACATTGGTCCCTGTTCCTCAGAATTCTATTATTTACTCCTATCACTAAATATATGTATTTATTTTTAAGAGAGTGATGCAGGATAGTTAGGGACACATTTCTGGATGTTTTATAAAGAACTCATCCAACTAACTATTATACTTCATTACCATTAAGTACCCAATAATAAAATCAGTTTGCAGATGCCATCCACATTTCCATGTATTATTTATACAAGCTTGAGGTTTGTAATTTCAAGACCAAAAATGTTGATAGAAATTTGCATAGTATTGAAATGGCATAATTTATTGATGAAGCATGCACATAACAGTGGTGATGCTTACAGCAGTTTGGAGGCTAATGTATAATTTACAACACTAAACAACTTCACGGGCAAGAGTGAAAATTGCATATTAGGCCCCGCCTGAGAAAATATTAGCTATAAAATGAAGGCATTTAGGTTTGTGTTTGTAACAAGGGCATCTTTGTGGGAAACTGATAGACCATTAGATTTTTTTTTAATGCTCACCCAAGGATATGTTTTTTATTGATTTGAGAGAGAGAAGAAGATAGAAAGAGAAAGAGAGAGAGGGAGGGAGAAACATCGATGTGAGAAACATCAATCAGTTGCCTCAAGAAGGCGCCCAGAACAAGGATCAAACCCGAAACCTTATAATGTATGGGTTGACACTCCAACCAACTGAGCCACTGGCCAGGGACCAGTGGCTTTCAATCTGTGAGTGGCATAAAGAAATATCAATCTGCTGAAGAGAAAAGGTAGGCAGACACCTTCCTGTCTGCTTCTCCAATCCTCCAATCAGACCAACCTTTCATTAACATTTGAATGCAGAAAGGATAGAAATAAAAGATTATATTTAAACCCATGTAGATGGGGCTGAAATTGTATATCAACAATGTTACTAAAATCCAAGACAAATTTATAGTTTGAAATAATTTATTTTAAAATCAAGATATTTATTATATAATACTAATTATTGATTATTGTATCCAAGGTTTATGTCTTAGGGGGAAATCCAAAGCAAAGTTTAACCACCAGATCAGTTTTCTACAAAGACTTTCCAGATCCCAGCTCTATTGGACACTTGTAATTCTCCCCAATTCTCATTCCCACACCCTGTTTTATAATAAAACTTTGATTCTACTCAAATATACAGTTTACCCTCATGTGACTCACGACTTATACAAGGCTAACTTTGCCCCCATTTTCAGGGAATTGGGGGAGGATGTTATTTAGTCTAAGCAAATCATAGAATCCTGCTCTTTGCGTTTATGGATGCTCCTGAGGTTCAATTCCATCCAATGAGATGTGAAGAAAAGTCTGCTAGGGAGCTTCTCGAAAAGATTTCTTCATGCCTGAGAATAAAACTCAGGAAAACAAGGTGTCATTCCTTTCCCAGATTTTGTCATATCTGAATATCATGATGCCTGGCAGCTACTAGGCAATCCAGTCAGAGTTCAAACTCAACACTCTGAAGATGGGGAGAAAATGGAGAGGATGTGGGACTCGAAGACTTGCTAGAGCTGCTGATCCAACCAATCTTAAAGATTGCCCCAATTCTCAATTTCTTGTTTTTATAAGCTAATAAATTCCCTCAATATTTGGGTAAAGCTGAGTAAAAATTTATGTCACTTGCAGAACTGAAGACATCAGAACTCACCTATGGACTATTTGCCATTTTTTGGTGCACACACCCCCCCCCCCAATGCTGCCCATTGAAAATTCGGTTATTACTGATGTGTAATCTTGGCGGGAAGAGTACTAGTAAAGAAGCAGGAAGGTCAGATCCTTTCTTTCCTCTCCTGTTGGACATCAAGGGAATGGGCAGATGACCTGAATTTGGCCATGTTTTACCTCTTGCCATTAATTTTAAGTCGCTAGTTCAAGAATGGAAGGAACATGGGTGATGCTATTTATAGCAACAGTGTGGGCTGCCTGGAAATCTCTTGCAGACTTTGGCTGCTCCTCCTCCTCCTTGGCTCATTTGAAGTCCCTTGATTTCTGCCCATTCCCGAGAAAATCCTCCAGTCTCCTTTTTATTCTTTGAGTTGCCCTCAATATATACATTCGTATTGTCCCAGCAAATCCCATTCTGTTTAAGTTAACCAGAACTGATTTCTGTATCTTGCCAAAAACAAGAACTACAAACTGATTATCACCAAGCGGGTCCTAGTCTTAGCTCCAGCCGTCAAAAGCGAACCTGTCCACACTGGTCAGTCTCACATATTCTCAAGTGCAGCACAATTGTTTTTCTTGCAGGATGTCGTGCTTTATTTCCTCTCTTTCATATATCAAAAACCACTTTAACTGTAATAGAACTACAGCAAACTCTAAACCCTTTTCAGTAATAGGCAATTATTGTTACTGTGGCTGCTTGAAGTCTCAGAGGTCTGCTAGTGGCAATTTAGTAAGAACATGGAATCTTAAACTCCAGATGTTGCTGGTGCCATTTAATTTAATCCTTTACTTATTACTAGTACTATAACCTTCAACAATTCCAAATGACTACATCAGATAGTATACAATATAACAAATGTCTTTCTCTTTTCCTCAAAGCAATTCTAGGCTATGAAATCAACAGAGTTACCTTGCCACCAGGTTTGTTAATTAGTGGGAACGTTTTTGTGAGTTTCTGAGTTTTTTAGAACCTGCTCAAACACACTCTAAAGAAGAATATATAAATACAAACAAGGTCAAATTTTGGCCAAAGAATGCTGTAGCAGTTTGTGGCTCAAAAAATTATAAACCAGGTTACCTATTGTATTGGCATCTTTTGAGGCATTTATAGAATAACAATACATCAGAGTTGAAAGATGCCTTACAGATGACCCACTCAAACTCTCATTTTATGAATAAGGAAACCAAGATCTAAAGTAGTGGAAAGTGATTTGCCCACAGTGACAAAGGTAGAACTTAGGCTTAGACTCCCGGCTCTGAGTCCAATATAAAACTCTCCATCAAAGTCTTGCTTAATTGTTGCTCTCAAGTAAATATTTCAAATGTCTGTACTGTCCTTTCTGTACTCAAAATCCCCTTATCCAGATATCATTTCCTATCTGATATCTTCTGCAATTCCTCCTACAAAAGTAATCATGTTGGTCTCAAAGCTCTCTCTATTTACTCCCACATTATGGACCCCTTCGTGATCTACTTATAATATTGTTAACTGTGTGCATGCATACCTGTCACCCCTACTGGATTATACATTCTCTGAGGCCAAGGATTGCACCTTCTTCATCTTCAACTTTATTTCTTTATAGGTCCTAACACTTTAGATGCAATAAATAATGGTTGAGTTGCACTGAAATGTACTCAACAAACTTTTGTAATCCCACAAATGTTTGTGGGAATTCATGGTTTAAGATGTCAGTCCTCTTGGCACCCTAACAATCACCACCACGAATACAATAGTACTTTAGCCCAAAGCACTAATTAATAGCCAGGATTTCAGGCCCAGTGTTAGGCTGGTAGAAGAGATAATCTGTGGTTGGTACTCCTCCAATCAAAGCACCCAGGCAGCCTTGGACTTCAAGTACTTGCAGGGTCTGCCCAGACATGAATATAAAATGTTAATCATGGATGTATCATGCAAGATACTTTCCAATGCAAAGAAAGAAAAGCCCCATGCACTGTGACTTAAAGAATAAAGAAATTAATTGGCTCATGCAATGGGAAGCCCACAAGAAGAAAAGATTTCAAGTTTGGCTAATTCACTAACCATATCATGTCCCCCTGGGCTAAATTTTATCCCTCTCCTCTATAAGCTTTGGTGTTGGCTTTTTCCTAAGGCTGGGTCCTCTCTTCATTAGATGTCTGCTGCTAACAATGAGGATTATACACGTTCTTATCACAACCAGCATGAGAAAGAAACCCCCTCTCTCAACTATGCAATAAAAATCTGTCCCTGCCCTCTGAATCTAGGTCACATGACCAATTAACTAGTCCTATTACAGTCACTACAGGAGAGTTTGATTCTGCCTAGTTTAAGAATTCAAAGCTGTCTTTGGAAATGGAGATGTATTTAGCTTCCCCTCAGTCTCTTGGGGAAGGGGCAAATACCTGAACAAATTCAGGTTCTGTTGAGAAGAAGGAAGGAGGGGACCATCAGTACATGTGATCTAAGGATGACAATTCTTCAAATTGTAAATTAACACAAATAACTCCTTTTATGGAACTTCAAGTTAAGAGAGAGAAAAATCATGGTTTTTAAAATAAATAATCATGTGTTATAAGTAATATCTATTTCAGTGTTATCTTTTCATTGGATCAAATTAGTTCTATCTTGATGACTTATGAATTGACAGATCAGCAAAAATGCCTTCTTCGTGGCTAGTAATATAAATTTGGGAACCCATGGCAACTTATAAACCCCCATGTTGAACAATTTCCTTATCAGAAAATTTAATTTTCTCTTCCAATTCTTCCAAATGTCTGTCTATGCTGCACTTATTTAGAGAGCGCTCTTCCTTCCCACCTACTTACATATAAGTTGATGGTGATTCACTAAAATCGTGCTATGCTGATCATGGTGACAAAGGAAGCAGAGGAGCACATTATTATGCTGGGAAATGGGCATTTTTCTCAAGATTAAAAAAAAAAATTTGACACTGAAATGCAAATTACTTATGGTTCTTAAAAGTCTCCCAGCTATTTGTAGCATTCAGTACTGTCCTCTTAGCATGGAGGAGGTAAACGCCAACTTGGGGTGCTTCATGATTTGGGGATGAGAATGGATTCTAGCTCCACAGTCAAGCATAATGAACTCGTCAGTCTCAGCCTGCTTGGTGGGTACACCAGTGAGGACTACCTTTTCGTGGCAGATAGAGTAATTCTGGGGGGTACGTTTCCTGGGGAGGAAATCATTCTCTAAGCATCAGAAATATAATCAAACATCTAAGATGGGCTGGAGATGCGAAGGCTGCTCTCAAATGTTTCTGTATTTATTCCATGACTAATACAGAAAGGCAGTGAAAACCCTTGCTAGGTCTTAATGGGGCTCCTGGGGGGACAGCTCTCAGCTATGACGCTTCCACTTACCCACGTAGCTTAACTTGAAATTTCTTGTGTGTGAGGAAGAAAACAGCACCTTTAAGGCAGAGGCAGCAGGGTTACTACACCCTACACAGCGACACCCTCCCAAAAGCTTCTTGCAACAGGAATGACAAGCTCACATAATATGACAAGAGGCTGGGAACATTTCTTTGGAATTTGGAGATTTTTCAGAAGCTCTTCTGCAGAGACAGGGTACTTCATGGGGCCTCAATCATACAATATAAAGCAGGAAAGGGGATGTAATTTGCATATATGTAGGATAACAGAGTTTTTTGTAGAATTTTGTTGATTAGGGTTTTTTTTAGACAGTACAGAAAGAGCAAATAGTTTATTGCTGCAGAACATTACACTCTTAAGTATATTTTGTATATATTATAGCAAATTCTATTCATTTAGGAAAGTGTCTCTATATGCCTTATTAAAATGGGTTTCCCTTATATTCACATATTGTCATTGTACCTTCACCTGATTAAAACTTGGTTTTAGTGCTCAGAAGATGGTTTAAAATGGGGAGGGGCAGGGGGCGGAAATCCCCGCATTGATCACCATTCCCACTTTTCTTTCTTGTTAATCTTCTTGAAGAAGCTCATGATTTTCTTAAGCCTTGGAGTTCTGATCTCCACTGCTTCCTTACTATTTTTCTATCCTTAATGTGCAGGAACTATACCACAAGCAACTCTGCTAAATACATGTCTTTCTTATCTCTCTCATTGCCAGAATTTTATGCCTCCCCTTCCGTGACTCTCCTCCCTTTCTCCCAGGAGGTCCTTTTTACTGGTCTCTGAGAGTTCCTTTTCTTCTTTGCCTCCTGTTTCTACATGTTTTCCCACTCTTCCTGATTGATCCTCTTGCCCACACTCGTGCCTTTAGCAAATTATATCAACACCTCCAGTTCCAACACTTGTCTGAGCCAAGATTCTATTGTGAAGCTCTCCACCAGACATCTCTACTTCATGTCCCTCGGCTATGTCAAGTTTAATACAGCCAAATCTGAACGTGTTCTTCCCTCATTAAGGGATTAAAACTACCATTTTCATAATCACTCAATGACTTGAGAAACCTCAGCATCATCTACTCTCTCCTAAATTCCCACATCCAAGACCTGAAGATTAGACCTACTATAAATTTTCCATATCTTACCCTCCTCTGTATTTCATTGTCTGTACCTAGGTTCTTACCACACGTCTGAATTTCATAATAATTTTCTAACCTTTATCCCTTTTAATTGGAGATCCCCCTAAAAATGCAATTTATGCTCTTCATTTTCCACATGGTGGCCTGAGTGACCTTTCTAAAATCCTTTTTAAAAGATTCCTTAAAATCCTTAAATCCCTTTAGAATTCTTCATAGTTTTCATAGTTATATTCAAACTCCTAATAAGGTCCTTCTTGATTTGTTTATTGAATATTAATCTCCTCTCTCCACTGCCTTCCTCTCTGACCACCAAAGAAAATTTTTTCTGGGCACAAAGAGTTGTAATTCCAAAGTATACTCCTATTTATTCATACATGGAAGCCCTGATGAATAAACTCTCCTTAATGTGTTTAACTGAACCTTCAAAACTCAGCTCAAATGTTACTTCCTCTCTAAAAAGCTGTTTTGGATTCTTCATTCTGGTCTATATTATTCTTCTCTGAATTATGTTGGACAACTTTTTACCTTCCTTTCATTACCTAACAGCAGTTTTTATTAACTCATTAACCCATGAGGGGCAAGGGCTATTATTAATTTTTCTGTCAACAGTTTTAGGTATTTAATGAATATCTGCCTAATGAATGAATAAATGAATGAATGAGTGAGTGAACAAACCCAGGTATTTTGAGGAATACAAAAGACTTATCTGAATTATTCTCTGCCCTACATAATTTTAAAATATTTTTAGAAAATATATTTTTTATTGCTTTCATAGAGGAAGGGAGAGAGAGAAAGAAACATCAATGATGAGAGAGAATCATTAATTTGCTGTCTCCTGCACACCCTTCACTGGGGATTGAGTCTACAAATCTGGGCATATGCTCTGACCTGGAATTGAACCATGACCTCCTGGTTCATAGGTCAACATGCAAGCACTGAGCCACACCAGCCCAGCAATAATCTTAAATTTTTAATACTAAAATTAAAAAATTAGAAAACAATAATAAAAAGGCATATAATTAACTGTGGACAGTTGGTATGGGCTCCTAGTATAGCAAAATCATAGTATAAAATCCAATGTATGTTTCTTGTTCTTAATTTTTAAAAATCTTTTTGTCCTTTATAACATTACTAGGGGCCCAGTGCACAAAATTCATGCACTGAGGGGAGGTTCCTCAGCCCAGCCTGCCCCCTATCACATACTGGGAGCCCTCAAGGGGTGTCCTACTGACGGCTTAGGCCCACTCCCTGATCCCCTTGGGGAGTGGGCCTAAGCCACAGTCTAAACAGGGGAAGACACCAGCCCCATCACTCTGCTACTACAGCCACTTCCAGTCACTGCAGCCATCAAGGTGTTTTCATCAACATGGACTCCAGTCCCTTCACCATGAAAAAATGACAACTTTCTATAGGCATTTTCAAGATTTGTCTTTCATAGAATATGATGTTTCTTTCTTTCTTTTTTATGCTTACCTGCGGATATGTTTCCATTGATTTTTAGAGAATGTGGAAGAGAAGGGATAAACAAAGAGAAACATCAAAGTGAGAGGAACACTTTGATTGGTTGCCTCCTGCATATGCCCTGACCTGAGTCCCAGTCAGGGAGAAGCCTGCAACCTAGGTACATGCCCTTGGTCAGAATTGAACCCAGACCTTGCAGTCAGCAGCAGGCTGAGGCATTATGCGCTGAGCCAAACCAGCTAGGGCAGGACATGACATTTCTTAGCCCTCTAGCCTTCTTTTTTTTCTCTCCAGGAGTGTGGTGGAAAAACCCTAGATTGCCTTTAGGGATTCTTATTACCCAAGTTACTAAGAATGTTACCAGTGACATACAGGGAGCTTAGCCAATGAGTGGTCAGAAAAGGTGTTTCCTCGCCCTGGCGGGTTTGGTTTGGTGGATAGAGCATCGGCTTGCGGACTGAAGGGTCCCAGGTTCAATTCCGGTCAAGGGCATATACCTTGGTTGCAGGCACATCCCCAGTGGGGAGTGTGCAGAAGGCAGCTGGTCGGTGTTTCTCTCTCATCGATGTTTCTAGCTCTCTGTCTCTTTCCCTTCCTCTCTGTGAAAAATCAATAAAATATATTTTTTAAAAAAAGGAAGAAAAGGTGTTTCCTCTGTAGTTCACTCTGATCACCGGCTCCACCCCTGCCCTTCCAATCCCAGGTCTACCCCTGCCCAGGCCTATAGCCTCTGGCCAAGGATGCAGGCCTGGGCAGGGGACCCCCCCACAAGCTCCTCCGATCGCTGGCTTCACAGAGCCCAGGCCTCTGCAATCACCAGCTCTGATTCTGCCCCCTGCCTTCGCTGGCTCTGCCCTTGCCCCTGGCAACCTCTGGCCAAGGCTGCAGGCCTGGACAGAGGACCCCCAGACCGCTGCTTTGCCGGCTCCACTGGTGCCCAGACCCCTGCGATCGCAGGCTCTGCCCCTGCCCCTCTGACCACTGGCTCTGTAGAACCCAAGCCCCTGTGATCTCTGGCCTTGATCCTGCCCAGGCCTGAGGCCTCTGGCTCAGGCCTTATGCCTAGGTAGGGCACCCTCCTACCCCTCTCATCACTGGCTCTGCCCCTGCCCCCTCTGATCTCCTCGGCGAAGGCCTCTGGTCTGGGCAGGGGACCCCCAGCCCTCCTGCCTCCCCTGTCGCCTGCCTGGCTAACAAGTCCTGACCACTTTAGTGGCAGGGCTGAACTGGACTGAGGGCCACCATCTTGTGGCTATGGGGATGGCCATCTTGTGGCTGTAGTCGCCGCCATCTTGTGGCCATGGGGGCAGCCACAGAGAAACACCTAATTTGCAAATTACTTTGTCACAGTGACACCTAATTTGCAAATTACTCTTTTATTAGAATATATAACTAAAGCAGGCTAAAGTTTTTTGTTTGTTTGTTTGTTTGTTTGAGGGAGGGGAGGACACAAAAGCATCCTCAAGAACAAAAAGTCCAACTCTTGGCTTTGAATTCCAAAGTTGGTCCTTGAAATTCATGGCAGAATCAACAGTATTAAAAGCCAAACAGTTTTTTATTTGCAAGAGCTGGACCTTTTGAAAGGAAAAAATAATATTTGTAAGTTGCAGTAAAGTCTGGAAGGTTTAAAATGTGGAAGTTAAAGCAAGAATCTTAGAGAAAGCTACAGAGCTGGATGCGAAAGGGCAGAAAGAGTCTTTTGGAGTTAGATGATAGAAAATAAGACACATTAGAGGGATATATTCTACAAAAGAATCTCCAGGAAGAGCCTGGAGAGCCTGCACATATCAGAAACATCTCATCCTAAGATGCTATCTGAGAGTTAGTATATCTAAGCAGATGGATCTGAGGTCAGCCTCATAGGATTAGCATACACCAGCAAGAGGGAGGAATGGCAGCTAAGAGATGCACAGTCCTTGTGGAAGGTCCACATGTCTTGAGATGTCTATCAGACTGGAGGTCATGGGAGGACAATGAAAGTCAGAAGAGACTAACATGGAGCTGTGCAGCTCACATGAAACTGACAGACGTCACTGAGGTAACAGGAGACCTGCAGACCAATCACCACCTTGGAACTCAAACCATCCATCACCCAAGAAAAAGAGAAGAAAATGATGGGAGGTAATCTTGAATCAGAAACAGTGTTCACTGTTTATCAGCATTTAAGTGTCCTTTAAAACATTCTTTATTTCTAAGTTCTTTCTCTACATCTCCTAGTTTGAGTTTTCTTGTTCAGTGGTTCCAGATATTCTCTTCGATAGCATCTTTCCACTGTTCACATAGCTATTCCTGTTACTAAGTTGCCTCTTAAAAGCAGAGACCCTTATCTTTGTATCCCCATTATCTACAACAATACAGTCACTTGTCAGTAAATATTTACAGATTAAAAAAGAATGGATTGATCTGGAATATGTATAGTAGTCTGGATTGGTGGTATAGATTTCATGGAGTTATTGGAATACAGACAAGAGTATAAACTATGAGTATGTATGAAATTGCTGATGGGTTATGCATAGTGAAAAGATAAATTATCACAGAACCCTGAGAAATACTAATTTTTAAGTGTTGAATAGAGAAAGGAGACCTCATTAAAGAATGATTGGTGAGAAAAAGGAGAATCAAGGGAGGGTGGTACCCTGAAAGCCTAAGGTAGAGAAAAATTCAAGAAGGGAGTATTCAACAGATCCATACAACAATTGAAGATAAGGGACAAAGAAATAACTATTGCATTTGATAATGAGGACGTAATTGGTGACTTTTTCCAGTGACATTTGGTGTCATGGTCGGAACAAATATATGCTGAATCAATTTTGTAGATCCAGCGTTTCCTGTGAGTGGCTGTTTCAGGATGTCTGGAGAAGTAAGTATAAAGCACCAACTTCAGCTTCCCATTTAAGCCATGTCCTCTAATCTTACTTCGGCAGAGGGCTTTGTTCTTCAGGGGTCCATTGGGGTTCCATTAAAAATGCTTTTATAAACACATGGCTCTTTGTATCTATTTTCAAAGGTTAGAATTTAGAGAGGTCGGGTATATGATTATAACCTTTAAACCTCCCACAAGGTCAACTCCTTACTGAAAGTTAAAATGCCTGACAGAATTATTCAGAGCTCAAATAAACAGAGGTGGTTAAGTTACTCAAGGGAAACACATTAAAGTAAATTACAGCTCAATATCAGATTTCTTTCCCCTGTGACTAAAGAAGCAAGAAGTAGAACTTGTTCCGAAGTGTGGGGATAAAGGTGGGGTTGTACCCGGGATTGTCAGAGAACATCATAAACAAGGAGCACAGATAACCTGTGCGTATTTCCTGAAAGATTAATTAATCAAGTTTGGACATGTTTCCTCAATTTGAACTATTTGAAATATAAAATATGCATTTTAATTCAATTCAACAAATATCTACCGAGTACTGTTATGTGTTGGGCACTATTTTAGGAATTGAGAAAAAAAGCTTGATCAAAGAAAAACAAACAAAAATAAGCAGCATGGCTTCTGTTTTCAAGGAGTTCACAGACTAGTACTAGAGAAACATACAAAATTACTGTATGATTTCAAAGGCTTTATAAGAATGCTATATGTACAGAGCACTATGGAAACACAGAGGAAGCTATCCAGTCCGCCTGGGGAGGGAGGTAGAACCAGGAATGGTGCAGGTGTGGAACTTAGCTCTTGCAGGTTGATTAGAATGGAGGACAGCAAAGCAGAGGTGGTGAGGGCGGGGTGGGGAGGGGGTTATTGTTTTCTAGAAAATCTGTAGAAATAGAAGTTCTAAACCTTCTAGGGTAATAAGTTCAGGTCTTTAAAAACCTATGCAGGAAGAGAAGTATTCCTGTAGGTATCTCTAACATCATGGCCTTATAATTCATTTTAAGCCCTCCCCTTTCTCTTTTTTCACAGAAAAAAAAAAAAAAGGAACAGACAGTTAACATGGTATTTACATTTCTGTTAGAAATATTTCCCAACAACTCTGTTATTTTCCAGAAAACAAAACAAAAAAACCTCCCCAAAGCACTTTACCCAACGCACACCCATTCATCATTTAGTTTTTTTGTTTTAAAGTGAATGCTAATCTATTTCCACTAAAAGGCCCTTACAGGGCTTTAGTTCCAGTGAACCTGGAACAGTTTTAACTGATGGGCTCAAGGGATGGAAGAAGCTGTACGAGAAGTCAGTAAGAACATTCTTTGATAAAACTAATAAAACTAGTCCTAATCAGAATTCTTAAGATTTGGACAGGGAATCATGTTTGTTTTATTGCCAGGGGACTCTCTTACTTTCTCAACTAAGTAAATTAGGAATGATTATTTCCATGGTATTTCTCCCCAGGCTGGGCATTAAATCTCAAGTTACACCAAGCTGTGATTCTAGTAGGGTAGAATAAGCACCCAAAGCTTTAGCAGAATTAAAGTTTTTATGGCTTTCCTGAGGTATACTTGTTTTTGTTCCTATGTCATCTTTCCTTGAAAACACACACACACACCTTACAATGTTCTATAGTGGTAATGACTGTGAAATACAAATTCAACATTTTTCAAACAGTAATGAAATATAGAGAATAAAACGAGAGTATGAGATACTTTTAGAAATAGCAGGGACTGGAATATTTATGGGCAAGGTAAAACTAAGGCCCCCTGGTTTGCTCAAGGTCAAGTAGCAATTTAACAGCAGAGCTGAGAATAGAAGCCAGGTGAAGGAATCAGGTTCTCTGTTGTCTACATCATAAGCAGGGCTGCCCACTGCACAACCCAAAGGGCAGCATCCACACAGAATGGGTGAGCACCACCACACCCTGAACATAGCTCAGGGACCAGGCATGGAACCAACCCCAGTGCAGGTTGCCTACTCCTATAATACAGCAACCTCAGAGCCACCAGAAACCTATCAGTTGTCTCATTAGTCTTCTGAGATGCCTGACTAAATAAACAACATTCAAGGTGGAAGACATCCTGCCAGTTTTGGTCCGTCTACATGGTCAGTTTCCCTAAGAGAAGTGGGAGGCTTTGTGGTTGACCAGTGCACATCACCATAACTCATGATTTAACGTGTTTTCTTCACCGCCTTCTTGTACAATGCCAGTGGCTTTGGGAAAGATCCTACTGAGTCATACTTGTAAGTTTTATATAGCATAAGCCTTCTAAATGATTTTATAAACCAGAAGAGAAAATAAACACAGCTTCCCTCCTCCATCCAAAAACAATCTGCAAGTTTTAGGAAAAATCCTGGCTTTAGCTAAAAATACTTGAAGCCCTTGTGAAGCCTCAAGACTTTTTCTTCCCCACCACCACCCGGGAGTGTACACAATGGTAGTGCATCAGTGGCTTGAAGAATTTTAACTCCAGGCAGCCTTCTCCATGTATGTTCCTTTGAGTGACACAGTTGATACTACACACTACAGTTGCTGCATCCACCAAACATAACATATAATGGTTGTTTTGTAAAGAATTTGGGGATTTATGTAGCTAAAGGAGGTAATAAAGTGTAACAAAATCATAATACTAAATGTTAGCTCATTATCTGAAGCACTGGTCCACCTCGATGAGAAAACATCAGCAGGAGGGCAGGAATAATGATGAAGATACAAATCATTAAAGAAAACCATTTGCCACCAAAACTGCATAATAAAGCCAATACAGCCTGCTGTAGTCCCACACTCGTAGTAAATCTAAAGGATTTTCTGCTGAACAAATGCAATGGCATGCAAACCAAGGCAATGCATTGGCTCTGGTGTGAGGTGCATTGCAAGGGAAAGGATGCAGGGGCTCTGAGGTTTCTGTTGTTGATATCTTTTAATTTTTAGAAGAGAGCTTATGTTTTTTTTATTATTATTACATAAAGCTTTACAAAGATTAGTACATATATCTCTTTTTCCCCCTGCCCTTCCCCCAGCCTCCCCTACCCCCCAGTGTTTTGTGTCCATTGGTTATGCTTAAATGCATGCATAAAAGAGAGCTTATGTTTTAACTCAGACTCAGGAAGTGCATTTTAGGCGAATGAATCCCTCAGTACCCTGCCAGTCTTCAGTACCTAGATATCTTCATCACCAAAGCCTCCTGACTCTCCAGCAACTATGGAGGTCTCGGAGCTCGATCTGACCTCGGAGGCTGCAGGCAGAGGGGAGGAGGCCTACCACCGGCTGGTGCGGTGCCCTGCAATCAGTGTGCTCACCTTCCATCTCGGACAGTCCAGGTTCAACTTGACTCTGAAAACAATGTTCGCTTTTATCTGCACCCTTCAGCTCGAATGGGAACCTTTTGTGTAGACTGATCCCTCACCCAAGTCCATTTTCCCCTCAAGGAGACTGTCCTCCCAGGACATCATCGTGGGGAGGGCTTGAGAGGTGGCCCAGGCTTGCCTTCTACCATGGCAGATTAGCTGTTTCAATTATTTTTGTTGATTATTCCCAACAATTGTCCATCGAGGTGCTGCCACCTCCCAGGCACAGGAGCGGCAGGGGCCTACTGAAGTCTATCACATGCAGATGAAGTTTGCTCTTTTTGTCATTCGGTTGAGCACATTCCAAATGCAACATGGAGCTTCCTTTCTACGAAACAAAGAACTTTGTGCACTGCTTTTCTGTGGTAAGGCCTTCCTTCTCTTCTCTGCTTCTCCTCCATTCTTCCATTTCCAAACACTTCCTACACTCAGACCCACCCAGCCCTCAGGGCCCTGTCCCTGGGGAGTTCTCCCTGCCTTTTTCTAGCTCTAAGAACCAGAACCGGGAACTGCTCTCCTCTGCTGAATTCCTATTGGCAGTTGGGGCACAACTGTTTTAGGATGAGAACATACCATTTGACTAGATAATTTCCTTTTCTATAAATGTCTTCAGTTCAGTGTGCTATAAACTTTCTGGAAAATGGGACTTTGTCTAATTTGTCATCCTTTCTCCCTATGGAATACTGCACACAAAGCTTCAAAGGAAGAATAGTATTTGTCTATAATTAAGATAGAGAAAAAAACACATAACAGTCCTCAACCTAGCTTTGAAAAAAAGCAAATGTGTTCCTTAATTCTAATTTTATCCTGGTTTATATTTTAGATAGGAGCCTCCGGCTAGAAGCCAAAGGGCACATTTCCCCAGGGTACACTAGAAAATGGCTTATAAAAATGTGCCGCAGAACACTTTTCCAGGGAGGGGGGAGGAAGGACAAGAGGGAGAAAGGGAGGGAGGGAGACATGGTAGCATGGGCTCTTAGAGTTAGAACTTGAACTTAATGCTGCCAATATCTTTTTATAAACCAGAGATTCACTGTTCAATAGAAACATGTGATATGAAACCTTCTTTCTTTCTTTCTTTCTTTCTTTCTTTCTTTCTTTCTTTCTTTCTTTCTTTCTTTCTTTCTTTCTTTTTCCTTCCTTCCTTTCTTCCTTTCTTCCTTTCTTCCTATTTTTTGGATGGTGGGGGTAGAGAGAAGAAGGGAACTGGCTGAGGGGGTGGGAGAAGGGAGGTGGGAGAAGAAGAAGGGGGAGGGACTGTTTTCAAAAAGATCTGAGGTGGATAAGGGCTTTTCCCTCCCTTTTCCTGTCCTTTATAATTTTGTTATTAAAAGGATGCATTTTATAGCTTCTCTATTTTCCAGTGGTTATGTCCTTTGATGGAAACATGTTCTGATGTTTATAGTGATTAAACCTGTCAGTGGGTAAATTCAGTGTTCAATTTAGAGACAAGCCACAGGACTAAACATACCACCTTTTATTGGAAACGTCAGGACCAGCAAGGAGAGGCAATTCATTAAACGTAAGCCTATATGGAGCAGCCTGCTTTTTGTCTGCTCGGTGTCGTGCCACAGCAGAAATATTGCACTGTACCTCTGCCACTAAACAGCCCATGCACGCCAGGAGCTTGCTAATCAATTCTGGTTACAGTCAACAGAGCCCCAAGACACTGTTAAGAAATTCAAGGTTTTCAGTGACGGTTGAAAAGGAAAACAAATGATTGGGCCTGCTTTTCTCTGCGTTTCCACTCTGCTTGGCGCAGGACAAATAATGTTCGTTGGCGACTGAGAATGCGATGTACCATCAACTCCTTTCCAGCGTGACTGATGCTCTCAGGTCAGCCCTCTGTTCGCTGAAAGGCACTGTGTCCTGACATAGCTGTGCCCGCAATTAAAGGGCATTGGATTGCTCCAAACCCTTAGCCGTACCGAATGGACTATTAGGCAGGGTTGAAATTGAGGTGACCCCTGCAATTCACAGCTCAGAAATACATTGACCACCGAATAATTACCTCATGCCCAGTCACAGGATGGTGTCTTTTAGTCTGCACCAGGGAAAAAAGCAAAAAGGAAACAAGCAAATGGTGATAGAGCATTTGTTGAGTTGTTGGTGCCATGTAGTTACTAGTTTATTTAAGCCTCACCAGGTCTCTCTGCAAGGCGGGTTTTTATGCTCCTTTTAAGAAGTGGAAACTAAGGCAAAAGAACTTTACAGCCCTGAAAAGCCTCTTACGTGGGAATCTGTGTATTAGCAGAGAAGATAGAAATCCAGATCACTATATATTGGTTTTCTCACACCCATTTTCTTGCTGGTTAAGTGAAGAGTAATGACACCTACTTCAAGCAGTTGTTATGAGGTATAAATGAAAGAGTGTATGTTATTTTTACATCTGCAGTTTCCTCTGCCTGACATTTTGCATAGCTGATTCCTTCTCATCCGTCATGTCTTAGCTTGTATCACTGTCTGCAGGAAGCCCTCCCAGATTGCTCAGAGTCTCCTCAACCTCCTGCCTCACTATCACATTCCCCCTCCTCATCTCTATAGCACCTGTCACAGTTTGTGAGCATCTTACTATCCATCTTTCCAGCAGAATGCAGCCTCCATGGAGAAAAGAACTGCTTCTCTTTTGCTTAGCACTGTGCCTGGCACGTAGTCGTTGCTCAAAAATACTGAGGAAATGCACGAGCGCGTGCATGAATGAATACATGGTAACTTATTCACTTAGGGCTACTAAATAAATGGGAGGTCCCTTCTATTTCATTCTTCCCTCTGACCATTTTTGGGTTCACTTTCAATTGACCTCATTTTTCATGGCAGTGACCAGTGCTCCTGTATCGTATTACATTGAACTGAAGTTGAAAGCCGACTTTACTCCTGCTCTGGGCTGTTTTTCTTTTGTCTTAGGGAAGCGGCCTGTCTATTTTGGGCCTGAGTGGAAGAAACTGTGTGGGTAGAAATTGAAAATCTGGTGATTCTCTGTCTATAGAGAGGGGAAGAGACTGAATAATGGAAAGGAAGAAATGGCTCCTATGGTGCAAAGAAACATGCACTGACCATATGCCATCCCCATCAAAGAGCTGAACATGCCTCTCCATGGTGCCAATCTGCCCTTAGCTTCCAGGTCAAGGCAACAGTCAAAAGTCCTGCTTGGATCCTGAACTTCTAAAGTCAGGCTCTGCCCTCAAGACGGGTCTATCCAGAGCTCAGACAGGAAGTATAGGTTGCCTGTTTTCTGGCCCAGGATCGGGAGGACGCTTTGGGGGTTTTTACTGTTGGGCTCTACAACCCTTGAAATTGCTGACCTTTCAGCTGTCAATTCAAAGTAAAATGGGGGTGACAAAGGATGGTCTGATCACCCCTTAAAAGAGTCTACAAAATTTGCAGCAAGTAGGCTTCTTCCATGAAAGTCAGTTTCTCTTTGACTTAGGAAACGTTTCAGTCATCACAGATCAAAGCACAGGTCAAATGTTCCTAGACTCTGTGAAGCTTTCTCTGGCTTCTCCGGGCCTGTAGGACAGCTCTCAGATTTCCCATACCACCACATCTATGCCTTTTACAGGACTTACCTATCTCGTGTAATAGTCATATTATTATATGTGTTGGGCCATGTCCAGATGGTAGTCTCATAGAGCCATGTGTCTCATACAACTTTGCATCCAATCTAGATCCTAGTTTCTTATTAGATGCCAGAATATAGCAAGTATACAATATATAATATAGGGTATATACTTAAAAAAATAGAATTTTGGAGCTAAAAGTTACCCCAACTAGTGGTTTGATATTTTATAAAGCCCAAAACAAAGATAAAGTTATTGTCCAAGGTAGGACCAAGTAGCAGATAGAATATATTCAAATATACATTACTTATTTCTTGGAATTAAATCATGATGATAAAGACTTTCCAGAAGTTTTAAAATCTACAGCAATTTGAAACACTTCCTATATATTTATAATGCTTAGAAAGATATTATTTAATATCTTTCACTCAGGTTTTAAAAGACCGTAAGTTTTATACCTCTGAGAATTTGTCAAATAATGATTATCCTATAAATAAATGTTAATTTTTCTAAGATCCTTGAAAGTATCTGCTTGATGAATACTGATTTGAGTTAATTATTTACTAATTTATATTTGTGTATATTGAGAAACCAATGATCAGATGCTAGGTATACAGACAACATTAGATAAAATTTGACGCGAGATCTCTTCCAGATTTCTATGAACTCTTCTATGTTGATTCCCTCTTTAAAATACCTTCCTTTTTTTTTTTTTTTTTTTTTGATACTTTAAGTATACCAAGCATTAGGTCCCAGACACGAAGACAGGTGCTGGGGAAATAACACACTGTCTTACAAACAAAATAGATGATGCCCGTCTGGAAGTAACTCACAGTCTAAAGGAGGAGTCAGGCATAAAAACAAAGAATATGTTAATGACTGCAGTAGTACTACAATGGAGGCATGTGCCTAACAGTGTGGGAGCACAGAGAAGAGAATGGTCGCCCACCTGTAAGGAGGTAGGAGATGCTGTCTTTTAAATAACCTTCTAAGTAAATTGGATTGCAGGTTGAGGATTAAGTTCTTATCAAGAATTCAGTCAAAGTAAATGAAAACATTTTTTTCTGCTATAGAAAACATATAGATAAGAGGAATGCCTATAAAAATCAAGGCAGTATCTTAAGGTGATGATATAATTCATTATATTCGTAATCTCCAGGCAGTGTGGTCTTGAATTATAAGTACTGTATTTAAAAGTACATGATGGATTCGATGGTACTAAATGATCGATTTAAAGTAAATACTTGCATTTTCTTTCCCTGATAGGTAGAAAGCCATATTGCCTACATTTAGGTTTTCTCCTTTTGATGTAGCTGATCAAAGAATTCACCTTTTCTTAAATAGACAGTGTTATGGGTTGACTTCATATGTTAGAGTCCTAAGCACAGTAGCTCACACTATGACTTAGTTTGGAAGTACGGTTGTTGCATACGTAATTCATTAAAATAAGCTCATACTGAAATATGGTGAGACCTAACCCAACAAAACTGCTGTCCTTTTCTAAAAAAGGGGAAATTTGAATAGATGTGCACACAGGGAGAATGCCATGTAGAGAGGAAGGCTGAGATTGGGATGATGCTTCTATAAGCCAAGGAATGCCAAATATTGTCAGCAATGCACGGCAAGCTTGGTGATAGACTAAGTAATTATGTTCCTTCAAAGTTCATATGCTGAAATACTAACTGACATGGTGATCGCGTTAGAAGGTATGGCTTTGAAAGGTGACTTAGTCATAATGGCAGAGTCATGACTAAGTCTTCCCACCTCATGAGAAGACTACCATCATCTATGGACTAGGAAGCAGGCTCTCACCAGAGGCATAACCTGCCAGTGCCTTCACCTGGGACTTCCCAGCCTCCACAGTGTGAGAAACAAAACTGTGTTGTTTATAAGCCCCCCCATCTATGGTATTTTGCTATAGCACCTTGAATGAACTAAGACTCTAAGGAAAAGGCATGAGATGGACTTTTCCTCATGACTCTCAGAAGGAACCAGCCCTATTAACACCTTCATCTTGGGCTTTTAGCCCCCAGGATTGTAAAACAATAAATTTCTACTTAAGTCACCCAGTCTGTGGAAACGTGTTATGATAGTCCCAGAAAACTAATACGGATCATAAATTCTTTTGGGGGCATGGCGAAGGACCAACCACAGAAATTTTACACTAGAATCGATACAATACTAAAACATTAACTCCACTGAGAAAAAATTATCTAATGGAGTTAAGAGATTACTATTCCTTTTTCAGCTTCTTTATGTAGCAAGTCTGTAAAAAGCATTCAAATATAAGGTATATTTGTATTTTAAACTTTAGCTTAGTCTAGTGTTTGGCTAAAAAATAAAATACAGTTTTTACATCCCTTTCTGCTAGGTTCTCAGAAAGCTACTCTTGTGTTTGTGTATGTGTGTTGTTCTTTGGGATCTTAACTCTTGCTGATGACTTTCAGCTCTTAAAAGATTGGCTTTTACTAAGTGTGGATTCTTCTTTTACTTGTCTTCCTAAGGCGCAACATTGACCATTATTTCAAACAAACAGACGTTGAGGATGTGGAACAATAAGAAGAGCACTGGACTGCATGTCCGGAGACCAGGGCCCTAGCCTCGATTTTAGCCCTAACACACCGTGTGGTCTTCGGCCAGAGCTGCGTTTTCAAATAGCTACCAGCTCAAGAAGAACTTGGGTCAAAGCAGCTTCTGACCCAACACTTGCGAAAATTTCTAATACCCATGCTTCAAAATGAGAACGAGCTAGCAGAAAGCCTGTGAGAACAGCACCGCAAACCCATTTCAGCAAGCAAAAGAAGTGATGACAAGAAAACAATCTCATCATTTTGTTAAACTGAGCTAAAGAATCCCTGCTTATCATCCCCCCCCTTGTCAGTGCACAAAGACGACCTTAGTGAGCTAGCAAAAGCAAACGATTCCGAGTTAGTGTTTTGTTGTCTTTAAAGCTACAGCAGCATCAAATGATTTTACAGCCCACTGGGGCCAGAAAAATCAGTTGGAAGCAGGGTGTACCTACGTGAGCAAGTTGTACTACATAACGCGGTAAATGATCTCAGACAATTACAGAAACCTTTACATCCCAGTCAGTACCCTGGAGACAACCAATAATGTTGGCAGATTCTGCTAAAGCTGTCAGCAATAAGATGTGAGGGAAACCCAAACCAGAACTTTTAACAAATTATGAGGTTCTGAAAAGGAGCAGGAACCTCTGTGGTAATGGCTTACATTACCAATACAGCTGCCTCTTCAAGCTCCCCAAGTCATAAAACACTACCAGCGTGGAACTGAAAGAAAAACACGTGTGCACTACAGGGAAACGGAGATTAGGAAAAATGGACTTTGCATGGGGGTGGGTATAGTGGCTGCCAAACCAGACTGGCACTCCCCTGATGTGAAAACAGAGTCAACTATGACATGCTGGTAGGGAATGAACTCAAGTAAGCCTGTTTATCTTGTCCACACATCGTGGTGCCTAAAGGTGACTGAAATCGGAATAACTGAGCTTGAACCAGTGCTGTGGTGACTTGGGCAAGTAGTTCAGTCTCTTTATCTGTTCAATATAGATAATAGCAATGCCCACCATATAGGCAGCTGTGAAGAAGAGCTGAGTTAATACAGGTAAAGCTCTTCAAATAGTGCCTGGTAATTGAATACTCAATAAAAGTTAGCTATTAACTTCTGCTCCTGCTGCTTCTACTAGGCAATGAGCCCTTGTCAAATAAAACAAGACCATTTTCCCAAATATTTAGATAAAACCAGGAAGTATTATAGAATCCTGGCAAATAAATTCAAGAGTTGTTATTTAGGTACAAGTCCCTGTGTTTCCACTTTGTTGATTTATTCATTTTGTTATGATTTATACAACAGATATTTATTGAGCCAGGTGCTAGGGCAGTGTGTTAATGGTTCAAATTCCAACAATGAATACCACACATAGTCTCAACTCAAATAGCTCACAGCCTTGTTGGTGGAAAGCACACAGAGAATTCTGAGGAGTTATGTTTGAGCTAAGTGGAGGGTCCAGGGGGAGTCCAGAGAGGGAAGGAACACTCAATCCAGATGGGGTGGGTGGGTATCATTTCCTAGAGGTGAAATCTGAACTAAAATCTGTGTTAGGATAAAAATGGCCAATCAAAATCGCCAGAACACTTTGGATTTCCTAGTATCATTAAAAAAGAGCCTGAAGTATATTTTTAAAGTTAGTGCCTACCTTTGCTTTTTTTCTATTAATAGCTGCTTATATATCATGATTTTATGTTACTTGCTTTTTTAAAGGAAATATCACTTTTAATGACTGCAGCATATATCTATAAATGGTAATATGCTTCATTTATATTTATGTAAAATCTGTTTGGATGCATGAAGTCCTATAGATCCTAGGGTTGACCACTACTAGCCAATAATAAGGTTCTCTAGACTTGGAGCCCTGGGACAGTACTACTCTGGGCGCTGATGTGAAATTGGGTTTTTGCTATACGGTGAAGGTGCTAAATCTTATATCATTGTAAAAGGAAGGAGGAAAAGAAGGGGGAAAGAAACTGTGAGCAGATGGGATGTTAATGAGAGACAATAGATGTTGTATTGTGGAAATGTTAAGATTGTCCTGTTCAATACAGCCATTGAAGGAACAAGCTAAACCACTATAAGGCAACACAGTTTGTTTCTAATTGTGGGGAGAGGTTACCTCAAAAATAGTCCCCAGCACCAAAAGGCAAAAATAAAAAATGTTGTCATGAAATTGACCTTTTATTTTAACATGTACTATGAGAGGTATTTTAGAAACCTCTTGAGAAATATTCAGTGAAAGTATACAAATAGTGAATAGGCTTCCTGGTCTTCAATTCAGCAGAACCCCCTGCCCCTGCCCACTTAAAAAATGAGCAATAAACTGAGGATCTTCAATGAACAGAATCCTGCCCCACCCGAGTTCCACCCATGAAAAATAGCAAACAGTATTTTCCTTCCTTCTTATTAAGTTGTGATCCTCAAAATTCATTTTCTTAATTCAAAGAGTCCCCCAAACATTTGGCAATTTAAACATTTGGTTTAAATTTGTGAACAAACTAGGTTTCATTTGCTCGGAATCAAGACCATTTGGAGAAGAAATGGAAGAGAGATGCAAAGAATGTCTGATCATTCATTCCTTTTAAAACCACATTTCATTTTCTCAAGGAAAAAAACCAACAACATTTTATTTTTGAACTAGAGGCTCAGTGCACAAAATTCGTGCACTGGGGTGGGGCAGGAAAACCTCTCACAGTCCAGGACCACTCGCTCCTTACAGCCTGCCTTCAGTAGAGGCAGGAGAGGCTCATGCTACTGCTGCTGTGCTTGCCAGCCGTGAACCCGGCTTCTGGCTGAATGGTGCTCCCCCTGTGATCAGTGCACGTCATAGCGACTGGTCATTCCACTGGTCATTATGCTATTTGGTCGATTTGCATATTAGAGTTTTATTATTATAGGATTCTCTTTCAAGGTGAAATTGACTAGTCCAAGCCATAGCCCGGAGCAAGATTTTACAGCTGAGTAACAAGCCTCTTAAAACTCGGATTTATAACAAACACTATTCAAAAGTTAACTATAGTGGGCTCCAGGAAGGTATAATTTTTTTCATCATTTTGGAATTTGGCAAGAACACCAGTCTAATGGGACCATCTTATCCCCAAACTCAGACCCCATTATTTCATTTTGTTGGGCTTTATGGCAAAGGCCAGAGAGCGACTCTCCTTTCTTTACTTTATAGCCTCAGTTTGCCCAAAGGTTCCAGAGGAAAAACAAATTCTTTCAGAAGAGGCCAGTATCAACAACAGGAGTTTTAAGTTACAACAGCCTAAGGTCAAGAAAGAAGTCCTGCCTGCTCTTAAGGAAGAAAGCACACACATAAAAAAGGCAAATTTTAAAAAAATTTAAATCTTAACCATCTTTAGATTTTTTTTAGGACTTTGACAGGGTGTGGTTAATCTTTCTAGAACATCTGTTTTCTAAAAGCACACCTGGTACCTCATCAAGGATTGTAGATTGTAGCCTGTGACATAAGAGACTGGCTGAGACAATTTACCAACTTTTTGCTTAAGCCAGTGCTTCTCATATACTAGAATCACCTCGGGGATTTAAAAAAAATCTACCTGCCTGGTTCCCAATACCAGGGATTTAGATGCAATTAGATGAGGTGCAGCCTGGGGGGGTCAGGGGATGTAAAGGTTCTCTAGTGGATTCGAATGGGCAGCCAAGACTCAGAATCTGTGCTCTCTGCCCTTCCTAAAAGTAGGAACCATGGACGAGCAGGGCCAGCATCACCTGGAAGTGTATTAGAACAAGAGAATCTCAGGCCCCACCCCAGACCTTCTGAATCAGAATCAGTATTTTAACAGGATCTTCTGGGAATTTGCATGTGCATTAAAGTTTGGGAAGCATCACCCCTCAGCCATTCCAAACCTCTTAAGAGTCTTGGAGTCAGTCTCACAGGAATTCCAAAGACTCACTGAAAATATGATGTTCTTTATATTCCACAAAATAAAAATAGGTAGGGAGTGGTCTTTCATCTGATGAGGAGTTGGAAGAGAAGAACAGGATGGGAGTGACGAGACGTGTCTCTCAAGCTTTCTGCACTCTGGATCCAGGGCAGATACAGAGCCAGGAAGTGGGACTATGGGAGGGAGGGGAAGGGAGGAGAGAGAGACAGTGGCTCAAATCGGTTATGATACATCAATCTGTTTATACCATGCCAGTCATTAAGTATTTTTAAAACCACCTCTGTTTTTCTGTTTTGGTCCACCCCAGGGCATTTCTTGTCATTGCCCGGAACATATCAGACTCTTTCCATCACAGAGTCTTTGTACTAGGTTTCATCTTACCCAAAATGCCCTTCTCCAAATCACTGCATGGTCAACTACTTCTTAAAATACAGATCTCAGCTTGTCCCCTCCACAGGAAAACCTTCCTTGGTTACCCAACCTGAAGTAGCCACCCAGAATTTCATAATATCACCCTCACTTTAATTCTCTCCATAGCACTTACGACATCTGACAGCTTTCTTATTTGTTAGTTTGTTGTCTTTCCTCTCTCTTTAAAATTTATACTTCATGAGATTAGGGACCTTGTCTTAATCAGTGCTGTATCCACATTTACTCACTTATTCAACACGTATTGGTTGGTTTTGGCCAACTGTTATAGTCAGGTACAGTTCTAGATGCTGGGGATATAGTACTTTTAACAGTATCAGCCCCATGGTAACTGTTCAATAAATATTTGTTGTTGAAATAACTCAGACTCTTCTACAAACATTTTTAAAAGGCCATTATAGATTATGCAAAGAGCTTTGAGTTGCAGAATTGCAAATGCAATTTCAAGCTACAAAGTTCATATTCTAATATAGAAGATAGATGTAATATATACCTAACAATAATACAGCCTCAAAAGCACTCAAGTGGCCTTCAGAACAAAAAGCTATGGGCATGAGAGAGGTGAGTCAAGAACTCTACTAAGAAAAGTGTTGAAGGGATGCAGTGTCTGGAGAGCATTTCCAGAGGAGGTGACATTCCTAGTGTATGTCAAAAGTAAATCAGGAGGCACTAGGCATAGAGATGACAGAACATTCTAGTCAGAGGACAAGGCTAAGTAAGAAACATTAAAAGATTAAATAAAATGGGTGGAACGGTGAAGAGGTTAATGGGGTTGGAGGGAAAGTTACATTCAGGTGGAAAGTGGCAGAAATGATGCTGGAAAGTCAGGTTGGGGCCCAACCGTGACAAGTGTAGCACCAACTGTATTTTAATTTGGTATTCCTTCCTGGAAAATAATGTAGATGAATATATCAGGAATTTAAAAATTATTAATTCTATTTGACTCAGTATTCCCATTTTTTAGGATTTATTTTAAGGAAATAATCACACATCTGGACAATAATTTAAGTTTAAGAATACTTGTGGGTAAAGAGTTTACAAAACCTTTCCCCATTTTTACATGGAAATGTGACCTTCATTTACCTGTGAATCTAATGAGGGGGAAGGTCAAGTATGTGACAACTAGTCAACACAACTTTATAGTAAAACAGACTTGTAAGTGGTATCTAGACTAGGAGTACTATGAATAACTGATAGGCTCCATAGCATTGGGCTTCCCTTAGTATGATTCTCTTGTAACTGAACGTGTCTTTTACAAGGACTATTGGTACGGAATTTCTATAAGAACTACAGACTTCTTTGGGGGAATAAGTCTCCTAAACTGGGACAGTTACCTGACAGTCATCCTTGTACATGATCTGCTATGGACCTCTGAAAGGAATGCATTAGGAATGGAATGAGCATCACTGCCCTTCTAGCAAGTGATGTTGCCTGAGTCTATACTTTTTGGAGTAGAATGGTGTCAAAAGAGTCTTGAGTCTGAATGTTGAGTTGAATGTGTAATCCAGAGCTTTTTTTTATTTTCCTATTTTGTTTTTCTTTTAAGCCAGAACTTTTATAAACAAAACTAGGGACAAACTAAATGCCTAACAATAGAGGAATAGTTAAATATAGTTTATTCATAAAATTGAATATATACATCCCTGAAAGTGCATGTTTCTGAACAATACTTAATGTCAATGAAAATTAATGGTCATGACATATTAACTGAAAAAGAATAAATGTATGGTATATATATACACAATAATTTTTTAAGTATATCTTTATTGATTTCAGAGAGGAATGAAGAGGGAGAGTAAGATAGAAACATCAATGACGAGAGAGAATCATTGACTGGCTGCCTCCTGCACACCCTCCACCAGCAATCAAGCCCACAACTCAGGTGTGTGCCCTTGACCAGAATCAAACCTGGGACCTTTCAGTCCACAGGCTGATGCTCTATCCACTGAGCAAAACTGGCTAGGGACAATAAATGTTTTTATAAAACATACTAGAGGCCCAGTGCACAAAAATTTGTGCACTTTGGAGGGTCCCTCAGCCCGGCCTATGCCCTCTCACAGTCTGGGAACCCTTGGGGGTTGTCCACCTGCCAGCTTAGGCCCGCTCCCTGGGCGATTGGGCCTAAGCTTGCAGTCTGACATCCCTCTGGCAGCCCGGGACCCTTAGGGATGTCCACTTGCCAGCAGGGAGCAGGCCTAAGCTGCAGTCGGATATCCTTAGCACCGCTAAGGAGGCAGTAGAGACTCCCACTACCACCACTGTACTGCAGCCATCAGCCTGGCTTGTGGCTGAGTAGAGCTCCCCCTGTGGGAGTGCACTGACCACCAGGGGCAGCTCCTGCATTGAGCACCTGCCACCTGGTGGTCAGTGTGTGTCATTCCCAGAGGTCCTGTTAGGGTCAATTTGCATATTACCCTTTTATTATATAGGACAAGAAGTTTCAACAGAAGAGTACAGAAAACTAGACAAATTAGAAATCTTATATTTTGTCATTTTTCCCTCCTCTCTTTTCCTTGGTACAACTAATTTTCCCCACCCAAATATTTGTTATTTATGCCATTTTGGCCATATCAGAGCTTAGTGCCCTGGCTACAGTATTTAGCCCATGACCAAGGCCAACCCATCAGGGTATCCTATCTCATTATCCATAGACTAGAGCATGTGGCTCAAGTAGAGTGAATAAGTCATTATTGGGAATCTTAAATGTACAAATACTGGGAAATATAAATGTAAACTATTGATTTGCCTTTGTATGGAAATAGTTGCTGTCGGTGCCCAGGTTCCTATGATAAGAGAGAAAGCAACCAGGGTACATGCCCTTGACCAGAATTGAACCTGGGACCTTCCAGTCCTCAGACCAACACTCTATCCACTGAGCCAAACCCATTAGGGCTCTACCACTTTTTATTAATCACTCTTGTTTAGCCTAGTCTGAACTGTGAGGATGGAGTCACACAGATGTTAGCTATTTGACCTCATTGAACCTCTAAGTGTTTGAAGTGGAGATAACCTACCTACATGGAACATCCTATATAGTAAAGAGGGAATATGCAAATTGACCATCACTCCAGTCAATTTGCACCCACAGCTGAAGCTAAGTTCCCATAACGAGCCTTAAGGAGCAATCAGCAGGGACCTGAGGCTGCATCCCCACCCACCTCCTGCATGGGGCTTGACAGGGGACCTCAGGCTGCTCCGCCTGCCCTGGCACCAGGCCAGAGGAACTCAGGCCGCACCCTCTTCCCTGGTGCCAGGCCGGGGGACCTCAGGCCATGGCCCCCACCCTGGCCCCAGGCCAGGGGACCTGAGGCTGTGCCCCCCACTCAGCAGGACTTGATGGGGGCCCTCAAGGTGTGCCCTCCGCCCTGGTGCTGGGTCAGGGGACCTCAGGCCATGCCCCCCACCCCAGCACCAGGCCAGGGGACCTCAGGCTGTGCTCCCTGCCCCGGCGCCAGGCTTGGGGATCACAGGCCACTCCCTCCGCCCAGCAGGGCTTGATGGGTGACCTCAGGCCATGCCCCTCTGCCCTGGCACCCAGGGGACCCGAGGCTGTACCCCCCCACCTGGCAGGGCTTGACAGGGTGGGAACGGCCGGGTCTGGATCTAGCCCAATAAAGGGGGGGCTGTCCAGGTTTGAGTCTCAAGCGATTTTTGAGGTGCACGTGGGTGGTTGAAGACTTGACTCTGGGTTCCGTGGTGCACCCCAGACTCTGGCAGGAGGAAGATTTTCATATACGTTTTACCAATTTTCTTTAATCTCTGATACATCTATTATAAAGAAAGGGCAAATAGCAATATTAAGATATTTCCTCTCATTAATCCCCTTTTAATGTGCACGAATTTCATACTGGGCCACTAGTTTGCTGTAAATGTAAATTAAATGCTGTAAGTAAATCACTCAGTACAGTGCTGAGACAGAATGTAAATGGAAGCTTTATCATTATTACTACTAAAGGATTATTATTCTGTTACTGTTGTCATAACGAGTAACTGGGTTATTCCCAATTTTTGATTCAACAAAAAAGACAGTAACATACTCAGTACACCCTTGTGCAAAGATTTCTATAGAACTCCAAAAAGTTGAACTGCTGGACCAACTGTATGTCCACTCTCACTTTTGCTACCACAGCCAAATTTCTTTTCAGAAAGGTGTTCCCAAAGGGCACTCTCACCAGCAGAGGGTGCTGCTTGCCGCCCACCTTTCTGGAAAGGAAATGTGGAAGAGAAGGGAACTTAGCAGCCTTTTGAAGAATGGCTAAGGTGTAGAGAGGCAGATGAGAAAGGGCAGTCCGTTGAGGTGTGTCGGGGTTCTCAAGAGCATCCTTTGGTTTGATGCTTTGTGAGGAGGACTCACAGGACTCAGAAAAGCTGCTATATCACTGTTTTACAGTAAAGGGTGCAGATTAAAATCAGCAAAGGGAAATAAGCACAAGGACAGAAGTCCAGGAAACTAGGTGCAAGCTTCCCAGGAGAAGCTTGGAACGAACTGAATTCTTGAAGCAATAATATGTGATAACCCAGGTGAAATGTTGCCACTAGGAAAGCTCACCTGATTGGGGTGTCCAGGATTGCAAATGGGGGTCAGTCACAATAGACACCTAAAGCCCACTTGATTGAGCTCAGCTACCAGCTCATCACTAGAGCCAAAATAGGCCTTCACCCTAAATTAGGATTCACGTATATGGTCAAACTAGTACGCCAAGGCCTTAAGCATACACACAGGTGTTTCCCATAAATATAGTATGGTCCAAAATATGTAGTATATTTTGGAAATAAGCACATTAAAGAGATGCCTTTATATATGGAAAGTGTAGAAACTGTTTAAATTTCAGACATACGAATTGGTCTTTTCCATAGAATCACAATGGTCTAAGTCTATTAGCAAACAAAAACAATCTTACAAGGAGGAACATTTCAGGGGCTCAGAGGTTATCGCCCAGAAGATGGCCAAAGACTAGTCCTGAAGACATGCATTTCTTTGGAATATGCAGGGTTTGAGCAACCCAGATCTGCTCAGTTAACCCTTTCTGCCCATGCGGGAATGACATGAGCAAAGACAGGGCAGCGGGAATACATCAAGCTTAATTATGGACAAACACATACACACCAGTGTGATTCAAGAGAAGGGGAGCAGTGGGAGATAAGTGGAAAGTAGTTCGGGTTAAATCATAAAGTGTCTTCAATGCATAGAAGCATGGGTTTGACGCTATTAATTTGCTAGTGATTTTAAGGATGAATTGGAGTGAAAAGAGTCTAGATTCCAGGAAACCTGCTAACAAGCTATGAGATAGGAGGGCCCGAAGCAGTGTGATAGCCATGAAAATGAAAAGACCTTGTGAGAAAAAACAGTGAGAAGCAGCCACAATAAGCTATAAAGAGTCACTGAAGACAGATGGAGGGGAAGGAAGAGTAAAAGAATCTTTTAGGATTGTAAGCTCATGTGGTTAAAGACAAAAAGCCTTATCGATAGACATAAAGATGTCAGGACCGCCTTCAGATGCATTCATATATTTAAAAACTGTTTATCTAGAGTCTACTAAGTGCCAAACTATTGTCTTCAAAATATGGTCCATGAAGCACCTGCACCCTATCATTGGGCAGCTCACTGATAAAGCATATTACTCCTTCCAAGAGTTACTGAATTTAAGTTGAGTCCAGGGTTAAAAAAATCTGCATCTCAACAAGCTCCCCAGATATTATTATCACTACTAAAGTCTGAGATTCTCTGTTCTCTGCCCAGAAAATCCTCTATATTGGGGACTTAAATGTCTCAAATTGTGAACATAGGAAGGAGAAAAAATGTATGGAAAAACAGATACTTTCTTTTATCTCCAGGCAACTCAGGGTGGGAGTCTCAAAGGGTAAGGATGAGGCTGAAACTGCTATTGCATTTTACTGGTTGGAAAAAAAAAAGGCACATGAGCCTTGATGTTAGAAAACAATAGGTCAATCTTTCAGACTTGGGTATATTCTAGTGCATGATCTAGGTATGCCATCCAGATTATGAAAAGCACAATTCTCCTTCCCCCAAAGTGACAAGGTCTTTGCTCAGCACAACCCATAGTTGCTACCAAAAATATATGGCATGTATTTTGGAAATAAGCACATTAAAGAGATGCCTTTATATGTAGAAAGTGTAGAAACTGTTTAAATTTGAGCAACCCTTTAGACCATACACTGTTTATGAAAGAGATGTTTTTTAAATGAAATTTCAGAAAAAGCAAACATTGCAAGTGACAGCTCAGAGCTCAGAATATAAGACTAATTAAATAAAAATCCAAGTATATATTTTCTTCTCTTCTAATCTCTTCACCTAGCTTTCCCCCGCCCCCTTTTTCTCCTTTCCTAAATGAGTCCTTTCCACTACCGGGTGACAGTGGTGAAGACAACATGCTCTGACATATGCAGCTTCCTTCACTTAATATAATGCTAATGATTTCTTTCATTAAGTTTTAGCATCCGTCTGAAAATCTGGCAAATATATGATACATGCTATTTCCATTAAATGCATTAAAAAAAAACATTCAATTGGGAAATTAGTTAAATAGTCTCTAAATAAATTACATTTAAGATGTTACATATAAAATATGATAATTCTGAGAACAAATCAAATTGTGCATAATATTTTAATGTTCTGTTGAATAGAGTAAAAACATAAGCTTTAGAGGCAGACAGATATCAGCTTGATTTATGGCTCCAGATTTAGGGAAGTTATCTAGGCTTTCTGAATCTATTATTAGATTCCCATCCATTATCATTGTCTCTGAATGAGGCATTATCGGCATGTCAGGCAGGATAATCTTTGCTGTGTGGGGAGGTTCTGAGCAGTGCAGGCCTGGTCTCACCACCATACTCCTTCTTCTAGCTGTTTAAATATGAATAGCATTCCTGCCTCCAGCTTGGAGGCAACCAAATGTCCCTATAAATGTGCCAGCGCCCTCAAGGAAGATGGGGACACTCTCCTATTTCAGAGCAAATGCACTAAATGGATCACAGTACAGGCAAAAGTAGGTTTATAGTTGTGAGTGCACAAAACACAGTTCGTGTACTATTATTTATTAATTATCGTATTGTTTTCTGTAGGAAAACTGTACACCTACCTTTGTCCCACCCCGTAACACCTCTTTGAGTTGGGAGCATTTTCCTGAAACTTTTGCAATAACAAAGAGGCAGTTAAGAGAATGTAGTGAGGTCATTCAGACCTGGGCTTAATCCCAGCCCTGTCAATAGAAGATGTGTGCATCGAACTGCTTAATTTAAGCGTAAGCATCTCATCTATAAAATTATAACCGAGCAATACCGGCCTCAGAGGATGGTTGTGAGAGGAGCAGAGCGAGCACTCAGTCAAGTCAGCCCTAGTTGCTGCAGTCGTTCTTGTTATTAAAGCCAGATGCCTGAGAATAAGGAGAAGGGAGGTGGCAAGGAAATCAGATACCTTAACCAATTTTGCAAAAACAGAAACGTTGGAAATAAAGAGTAGCCGGAGAGTGCAGACTTGTAAGCATCCTGCCCTGCCAAGATAGGGAGATGCTGTGTATATCTGAACGCAGAGGCGAGATAGAGAATGGTGAAAATGTGGCTGAGATTCAAGAGGGTAGAAAGGATGGATCCGTGAGGCGATGTGCTGCGGAAGCCTGCAGCCTTGAGCACACAAGGAGAAAGATTACTGGCGTTCCACTGTGGCTTTTCCAAACTCGAAGCTGTGTTTATGTGTTCATAAAAGTTGCCCGACTTCATTGGTATTTTCACGGATTCTACACTTTATTAGTACCTCACTCTCAAAGTGATGGCCAGCCATCAACAGAGCTGTTCTAATGCTACCAAACTCAAGAAAAAAGAATCTGGAATTAAGAGTGTGCCACTTAAATAAGGGAGACCAATGGAACAGGGAGAGAAGCAAGCTCTTCGCTACAACATGTTCCTGGCAATAGATCTTGGCCTCAGAGCTCTGATACCGGATAGCATTTCAAGGGCCACTTTTACATTTTTTTAAAATATTGTTTTCAATGATTTTCTTAAACCCTCATTTGCCCATTCTTTTCTCCTGTACCTTCTATATATACTAACAAACCTTTTCATATCTGATTCGTTCCAATGTCCTTTCAGTTCCTAATTTCACCTTCTTATGCCAAAAAGAATTTGCCAACACAATTATTTTCAAGTGTTCCTTCACATGAATTGCAAAGATTCATTCCATAGTCTCTGTGATGACCCAGTAATCAGGAAAAAAAAATGCAGTCTCTGGCTTCTAGGAGGTAACACTGACTAGTGGAATCATTATAGGTCATGTTTCAAAAATTAAAACAATAAAGGAAAATAAAGTTTGACGAATATAGTGCTATATTAAAGCTGTTTAAGAAGTGACTTGCCCTGAACAGTGTTCTCAGTGGTTACAGCACAGGCCCTTGCACTGAAGAATCATAGGTTCAATTCCCGGCCAAGGGCACATCCCTGGGTTGTAGGTTTGACCCCCAACCCCCACTGGGGCGTATGCAGGAGGCAACCTATCGATATATCTCTCTTACATTGATGTTTCTCTCTCTCTCTCTCTCTCTCTCTCTCTCTCTCTCTCTCTCTCTCTCTCTCTCTCCCCCCCCCTCCCTCCCTCTCTCCCTCATTCTCCTCCACTCTGTCTAAAAATCAATGGGGAAAATATTTTTGGATTAGGATTAACCAAAAACAAACAAGCAAAAAAGAAGTGACTGAAAGGTTAAAAATAGCTAAGGAATGCCAACTCTTCATAACGTGTCCTCCACAGGACACTGCTCTTCGCAGACGCTCTCCAAATCCAGGGTTTCATGACATCAGAGATGCTGCCTACCCCACTCCTCTTCACAATGCACCCTGCAGGGTCCTGAAGATAAGAACTTACATGCTTATTTTATCATTTCCCACCCAACTTACCTAAGGATGTTATGCACGTTTAATGCGATTAAACAATATCCCACAGAACTAGTGTTCTGAAGGACCAGAATTAATTAGTTTGTTTTTGTTGTTTTACTGTTTCTCATTTTAAAAACTTCTAATCACTTGATGGCTAAGATTTTTGCTAAATGCAAAAGCATATGTTTGGATGTCATGGCAATGTAAAGTTACTATGAAAGTTTCCAAACACAAATAATATCTGAATTGTCTTGTCATAGCTTGGTAGCAAGCAGTTTTCAGGTGGCACTGGTCCATGAACCATACTGAGAAGCAGCTCAATCATTCATTGTGTACCACCCTTAACCTCGGTGGAATGTATATCACTGGGAAGAAGAAAATGGAGAGATAAATACTGACCCCCTCCCCCAAATGACATATTGAAAATAGCATGCCTTTATCTCGAGGAATGTTCACAAAAGCTACTTTCTAAATCCACAATCTTATAATATTTTAAAGCAGAAGTTTGGACAAAATATAAACCACCTTTCTAAATTCTTTTTCAAGAACACACCTTCAACATAAATCATGTTCCCATACTGTATTTATTTAAAAAAAATTTTTTGTTGTTGTTAATCCTCATTTGAGGATATTTTTCCATTGATTTTTAGAGAAAGTGGAAGGGAGCGGGAGAGACAGAGAGAGAAACATCAATGTGAGAGAGACATATCGATTGGTTGCCTTCTGCTTCTGCCCAAGTCCAAGGCTAGGAATCAAGTCTGCAACCAAGATATGTGCCCTTGACTAGAATCAAACCCGGAATCCTTCAATCCATGAGCCAACACTCTATCCACTTAGCCACCAGCTAGGGCAAATATAGGTATTTAGCAATAATGAAAAGATGGTCATAGCCTTTCTTTTATCTGTTTTCTTTAAAAATGCATAAATGGGGTTGAGAGGTAAGAGACACCAATTCTCTATTCTTTGTTTGCCAGAGTACCGATGTTCATAAAACATGCAAGTCCAAAGCATGGTTAAACCAGTGAATGAGTTCTTTAAGTAGCAAGTTTTGCTGAATTCAAATTAAATCTTTTTTAAACAGATCTCTCTCTCTCTCTCTCTCTCTCTCTCTCTATATATATATATATATATATATATACACACACACACACACACACACACACACACACACACACTGTGCTCCTTTTCCACAAAAGGTCAGAATGCAATAATAGTACGACCTTTTTATTTTGAGCAATTAACTTGCTATAGCATAAATAAAATTCAAATTCTTGATTTAGCTCCAAACAAGCATAAGTCAATGAAATTATATTTTTCTATCAATGTCATTAAATGATGGATAACTATTATTTTAAAAAGAACAGAAGAATAGTACAGTGTGACCTACACTAACAACTACAATTTAGGAATTGTTCCATGTCTAGGGCTGTCTCTTAAATAGTAATATTCAGAATCTGTTCTCAGAAAAACCAACTAATAGAGCAAAAAGTGGGTGCCTATCACCCCAAGGAATTACTACTATGAAGACCAAAATTGACAGGAATAAGGGTGACCACAGGAATGATGGTGATGAAGGTGACCGCAGAAATGACAGTGATGACAGTGATGGAGAGGAAGACGGTGAACGACGATGATGGGGATGACAGTGATGATGGGAATTCAGAGATGATAACAGACAACAACAGCCGCATCTAAACCTTACTTCTCCCAGCAATGGACTGAAGGCTTGGTTTGCATCACCCCATTTAATTCCCATGAACTTCCTGTGAGGGAGGCACGGCCACTGTTTCACAGCTGGGAATTTCAGGGTCAGAGAGGGCCAGTATTCTGTCAAGTTCATATAGCTCTCCAGTGCAGGAGCTGGGACATAACCAAAGTTCTGCCCGACCTAGAGCATATACTTTTGCTTATTAAGCTATGCCACCATCCACTATATAATAATGTCTAGGGATTTATAATGCGGGTCTGCTGACTGCATGCATGGGTTCTTATAAGGCCATGCAGTCCACTACCTATTACAAATGGATTAATGTTTATTCTAGTTAGATTTTCACTGGTTTCTTTTTAAAAGACCTACAAATATGAAAACCTGACAATCAGGTTCTTTGTGGAGTGAGGTCCACTCTCAATAAAGACTTTAACATCTATTCCAAGATGGCTCTCATATCACCTCTCAGACACTAAAAAAAAAAATTAAAAAAATTACTTTTTCCCACCTAAACATATTCCTTGTTTTCTAATGTCTGCCTTCAGTGCCACAGCTCTCCTAGTCTCCAAGATTCCCAGGCTGAAACCATGAGGCCTAACTATGAGGCCCTGACTCATACATTCCTCTTGTTCCTTCTACCCAATCAGTTTTTGATATGTGGCAAAATATCTTCAGCATTTCTTTTAAATTCATCATTTCCTATCTACTCTCACTCCCACTATGCCAGTATTTCATCACTTTAGTCCCAGTTGTTGGTTTTAATGGCATGACTGGGTTAAATCATACCAAATGGTTCCTCTCTGCCTATCATTTTAATTTCAAATATTTTACTCTGTTACTATCTCTTTACATGCAACCCAACTTTATCTGCCTTTAGTCATCAAAGCATGTCTTGGAAGCTTGGTATCCTTGAGGGTTTGGTACTGTCCCCCAGATAAAGGATAAGCCCGCAGTACACAGGGCCTATTCATCCTCAAATCACCTTTCCAGCTTGAAGTCCCTAATTACCCCCTTCAACTACCTTTTGTGGTAACACTTCTGTTACTCTGAAACAAGTTAAAATTTGCATGTGATTTTCTCCCCTGCAGTCCCTTCTCTGATTGCTCAGTCACACTTCTCTATTAAGACCCAGACAAGAAAAAGCTAAAGGAGTTCATTACCACCAAACCAGTATGACATGAAATGTTAAGTGGTCTTTAAGAAGAAGATTAAAAATATGAACCACAAAATGGCAATAAAAATATATCTATCAACAACTAAATCTAAAAAACAAACTAAATGAAAAAGCAGAACAGAAATATACTCATAGATACAGAGAACATTTTAATGTTTGCAAATTGGGAGGGGAATGGGGCATGGGTGAAAAAGATGAAAGGATGAAGAAGTCCAAATTGGTTGTCACAGAATAGTGATTAGTTAGTTACTTATGATTAGTTAGTCTTGATCCATTATATTCTATTACTGCATTTTTCCATTGTAATTGCCTTGCCAGAACTTCATCTAATATCTGAAAGCTTATATTCCTATTTAATAACATATTTTTAATTTTAATTCTACCCTTGAAAGCATTAGAAATGTCATCTCCTACAGGAACTTTAAATCTGGTAAGCATATTCTGAGTTTTATTTCTTGGGTCATCAATTAAGTACAAGTTCTTTGATATAGCTGTGGGCTGAATTCGATAGGTTCTTCAACGTTGATACTTAACTGCTGATAATTATCCTTCAAGGGAAACCTTTAGTAAAATTCTACTTTTCTAAGATTCTTATGAGACTTTAGTCAAATTCCTATTTCCCCGAGATTCAGGGAACCTTTAGTCAACTTAACATTTTCTAAGATTCTTATGGAAATGAAATCAGTATTATTCATTCTTCTGCCTTGTGTGTGTGGGGGGGGGGGAGTTAAGAGGGACATGTTAGAAAATAGAACTTATATTGGTCTGATATCATATTATTTTTACAAAGATTTGACTAGTAACATCCAAATATTTAATGTTTTAGTTGATTGAAATTAATTCATTTCCACGATTTGTTCTATTTTTCTTTCAGTTCTGTCATTTTTGTATTTTGGGATTCTACTGTTAGGTGTGTGTATATATTTATAATTGTTATATCTTCCTGGTATTGACCCTTTTATCATCATGAAATATCCATCTTTCTCTTTAGCAATATTTCTTGTTTTAAAGTCTGTTTTTGTCTGATAGTGTTATAACAACTACAGGTTTCCTATAGCTACTGTTTATATAATATGTCTTCTTCATTTATTTACTTTGAAAAGATTTCTGTCTTTGAATCTAATTGGTGTCTCTATAGACAGTATATAGTTGAATCTTGCTTTTTAAAAACATATACCAATCTCTGCCTTTCAACTGAGATGTGTGGACCATTCACATTTAATTAACATGGTTTGATTTACACCTTCCATTTTAGTATTTGAGTTTTATATGTATCCTCTCTTTTTTTATTCTATTCCTCCTTTAATGCCTTTTTGTGTTAAGTATATTTTTAGTGTACTATTTTAACCCCTGTGCTGATTTTTTCAATAATTTCATTTGGAGTTATTTTCTTACTGGGTACTGTAGGGATTATAATATGCATTCTGACTTATCACAGTCATCTTTAAACAAATTAATTGCATTGAAATAAAAAAAATATCTCTTTTATAGTTCCATTCCCTTCTCATTCCTTGTGTCATTAATGTCATATATAATATATATATATATATATATATATATATGCATGTGTACATACATATTAAATGCAACAACACAGTATTATAATTACTCTATAGGATATTGTCATTTTAAGAAGTTATCAGAAGAAATAATAAAAGTATACTTAGAGAACCTTTTATATTAACCATTTTATATTTGTATTAACCTTTTATATTTACTATTTCCAGTATTTTTCATTTCTTCCTGTGATTTTGAGTTATCTTCTACTGTCACTTCCTTTTAGCCTAAAGGATTTCCTATGGTATTCTTTTAAGACAGGTCTGCTAACAATGAGCTTGCTCAATTATGTTTTTTTAAAAATCTGGATGATTATATTTCATCTTCATTTTTGAAGACTAGTTTTGCTGGCTATATGAATATGGTTATTGGTTGGAATTTTTTTTTAGCACTTTGAATATGTCATTCAATTGTTTTCCAGACTTCTTTCAAATGAGAAGTCAGTCATTAACTGCATCAATTCCTCTTCACGTCATGAGCTATTTCTCACTTGCTGCTTATAAGATTCTCTCTTTTTCTTTGGCTTTCAGTAGTTTGATTACAATATAGATGGTTTTGTGTTTATTCTTCATAAGATTCATCAAGTTTCTTGGATCTGTGGAGTAGTGTTGATTTTCAGATTTGGGGTGTTTTTTATCATTATTTTATCAATTTTTTTCCCCTCTGCTGACTTCTCTCTTTCCTCTTCTTTTGGGACTCATATTACATGTATGTGGGTATTCTTGATGTTGTCCAGATCTCTAAAGTTTTCCTCATTTTTTCTTCAGTCTTTTTTCCCTGCATTCTTCATATTGTATATGTATAATTTCTACTGACCACCCTCAAGTTCTTTGATTCTTTCTCCTGTCATCTTAAACTGCTCTTGAGCCACTGTAGTGATTTTTTTTTTAAATTTCAGTTCCTGCATTTTAACTTCAAAATTTCCTTTTGAATTTTTTATAATTTCCATCTGCTTATTGCAATTTATTACTTGTTGATTTATATTGTCATAATTTCCTTTAATTCTTTAAAAATGATTTTATTTAGATGCTTTGAAGTCTTTGTCTACTAAATCCAACATCTGGGGATACTCAGAGACAGTTTCTATTGACTGCTATTTTCCTTACTCACACTTTCCAATCATTTTTAATTTTTTTGTTAAAAACTGAACACTTCATATAATATATTGCAGCAACTCTGGGTTCTGCTTCCTCTCCCTGATGGTGGTGGTTGTTGGTTTTTATTGTTGTTTGTTTTTTATGTAGCAACTTCCCTGGGATAAATCTGTGAAATCTGTCTCTTTATGAAGTGCAGTCATTAATGTCCCTGCTAGATTTTCTTTCTTTTTTTTATCCTTGTTTTACTTTTTAAACCTGGATTTCTAGGATCACACTTGTTTGCGACTGTGTAGTTTAATGGTCAGTCAATAATTGGACTGAGGTTGTGTTCAAACATCTTGAGGTAGTAAAGTTTCAATCTTCTGAAGGATAGATCCAACATTTAACAGTGTTTTAAGCATAAAGCTTCTCAGGTCATTGTATGCCTTTGGTTGATTCTAAAGAATTTGGTTGTTTTTTTCAGTTTTGTCTAGTTTTATAATTGCTTTTTTTGGGAAGAGGATTTCCCAAGCTCCTTCCTTGATCATAACTGAAAGTCCTTAAAATCAGGATTTTTGACTTTTTGTCTCTGTATTCCAGGGCTTAACTACAGCAGACTTGTACTAAATCCTGGCAAAATTTCACTTTATAATTTCCTTTTATTAATATGGATACATTTAGGAAAGACTGCATGGAAAATTTCCTGTTAACCGTAATTTTTCTAACTGATGGCTACTGATTCCATAGGTTCCCTAAATGTCATAAGATGTACATCATAGAACTTGCTTATTTGAATACGTTTAGTCTTTCCAGTTTTAATTGAGATATAATTGAAATACAACATTGTGTAAGTTTAAGGTGTATGACAATAATTTTATATATATATATACACACACACATACACACACACATCTTCATATATATCTTGAAAAGTAATCAAGTTGGTACTTTTTATTTCTTCTCTTATTCCAATTTTATTTTTTTATATTTCTGTTTCTCAAAGCCAAATACAGATTTTCTTTACAAATTCTGGGTCTTTGCTGCTTCTCTTTGTTCATAACACTTTGTTCCTGTGAATCAATAACTTCATATTATATAATAAAAAGAACTCTTTATATTTTATCCTGTGCATGCAACTTTACTATAATTAAAAATAACCTTATAAATAATCTTCTTTTAGATTACCTAATTTTGCAAATTAACAACCACATGAATATAATAGAGATAACTAGAGCATTGCATCACAATAAGTATTATTTTTTATTATTTTATCCAGAGTTACATAGCCTTAATTACATCTTATTGAAGGTACTCTTGTGAATAACTTTCAATTTATTATACTTCACAACCCTGAGAAGTCATGTCTTGATAACATATATGTCGCTACAACTTGATATCAAGTCTTTGACAAGCTGAGAACTCGAAGCAAATTTTTATTAGAATTATTAAATTGGCCCTTGTTGGTTTTGCTCAGTGATTAGAGCATCATGAATTTAATTCATACCTGGGTGTAGGCTCAATCCCAGCCCAGGTCAGAGTGCATTTGGGAGGCAACCAGTCAATGTGTTTCTCTCACATCAATGCTTCTCTCTCTTTCCTCCTTCCCAGCTCCCCCTCCTTTCCACTCTCTGAAAATCAATGGAAAAATATCCTCAGGTGAGGATTATAAAAGAGAGAGAATTATCAATCAGAAGCATGAATAACAGAAAAGTTCATAAGGGTTCTTAGTAATAGCTTTTTTTAATCTCAACAGCTACCACGCCAACTCTATTAGGATATTTAACCATTTTCCAAGTTCTAAATGTTTAATATAGTGACAAATCTTCTTCAAAAGGATAGGCTTCCCTCTTGAGAAATGTACTTCACATATGTTCTGAGTATTCACTGATAAAACAGTAACAAATTTAGAAGGTAGCATTTGATATTTAAATGTGCATATTTGTACTTTCCTACTACTGCCAATCGCCACTTTCTATGGAAATGTGGGATGTGGAATGGGGACAGGAAAGATAGTAAAATTCCTAAACACCGTCCACATTCAAGCTCTTTTTCCATAAAAGCTTTTAATAACAGGAGAAAAAGAATGTATGAGTTTGGTCTTATTTTGTCTCTCTACTCCTACTAGTACTTACTTCAAAAGACACTAATGAGAAGTCAAAATGCCAAAGGCAGACAGAAAAATGGAAGAAGAAAAAGAAAAAAGTGTTTGGATAATACATAGAGCGGATAATGAGCCCATAAATAATTTATTTCTAAACATTACTTTTCTAATCTTTCCATAAATCACTCTTTCATTAGTAACTGAAGATAGAGACTAATAGCACACCTTTAAAGTTATTATATCTTAATTTCTTTAAAGTTGAACTGCAAGACAGAGAGGGAGGAAAAAAAAGGGCAAATAAAGCACAGTAAAATTTTTTAAATGGCCAGTTGAAGTGTATCTCTCTATATATTTAGGTCTTTAATTTCTCTTGACAATGATACAAATGTTTCAGTGTATATTTCTTACACACAGTGAGATTTATCCCTATGCATTTCTTATTACTTTATGCTTGTTCATGGGTCAAAAGACTCAATATTATTAAGATGTCAATTCTCCCCAAAATTGATCTATAGATTTAACAAAATCCCAATAAAAATCCCAGCAAGTTTTCTTGAAGAAGTTAGAAAGCTGATTCTGAAATTCATATGAAAAGGCAAAGAACCTAGAAATGACAAAACAATTTCAAAAAAGAAGAACAGAGCTGGAGGAATAAAACTACATGCTTTCAAAATTTATTTTAAAGCTATGGTGATGAAGACAATGTGGCATTGGTATAAAGACAGATAATTAAGTCAATGAAACAGAAGAGAAGGTCCAGAAGTCAACTCACACATATATGAACAATTGATTTTTGACAACAGTACACAGGCAAGTCCATAAAGAATAGTCAGTTCAGTAAGTTGTTCTGGAACAACTGGATATTCATATGCAAAATATGAACTTGGTTCCATAAATTGCACTAGATATAATAATTAACTCAAATGGATTGTAGGATTAATGTAGAACTTAAAATCTATAAAACTTCTTGAGATAAAGTTTGAAAAAAATTTTGTGATATAATCATAAAAGAATACATTCATATATTCTCTCCTTCAACATTAACAATTTCTACTCTTCAAAAGATATTGTTAAGGAAAGGAAAAGATAGCCAAAGGGTGAGAAAAATATTTGCAAAGCATATACTTAATGACGGATTTGAATCTAAAATATGTATAAAGAGCTCGCAAGACTCAAAAATAAGAAAAGAAGCAATCAAATAATACACAGATTTGGATAGACACTTTGCCAAAGCAGAGATACAGATGGCAAATAAACACATGAGAAGATGCTCTACAGCATTAGCCATTAGGCAAATGTAAATTAAAACCACAATGAGATGCTTCAATATACCGATTAGAATGGCTAATGAAAAAGACTAATTACATTATGTGTTGGCAAGATGGTAGAGAAAATGGAACCGCTGGTGGCAGTGTAAAATGGTATAACCATTTGGAAAACAAGTAGACAATTTCTTTAAAAAGTAAGCATATGTCTCACACATAACCAGCCATTTTACTCCTAGGTATTTGCCCAAGAGGTAAAGGAAATACATGTTTATGCAAAGACTTGCACACAACTGGTCAAAGCAGTTTGTTATAGCCCCAAACTGGAAACAACCCAAGTATCCACAACAGATGAAGAGATAAACACACTGTTGTATATGTATACAGGGAATACTCTATCATTGATAAAAAAGGAATGAACTATTGATACCTGCAAAAATTCAGATGACTTTCAAAACAACTATGCAGAGTGAAAGAAGACAAAAAGTTGTATATACTGTATGTTTCCACTTAGATAAAATTCTAGATAAGGTAAATGTTATCTAGAGAGACAGAAAGCAGATCAGTGGTCCCCTGGGGATGCCAGGGATGAATGGTGGTAGGAGAAATAAATTACAGAATCAGAGGACATCTGGAGGTGGGGTTATGAACAGGCACATGATCTTAAGTGATTTCATGGATGTATACATATAGAAAATTTAACATATTACCAATCAGTGTAGGTTATTGTATGTCTAATATACCTCAATAAAGTAGAAAAAAAAAAGGCCAGCCCCACTAGATTGGTTCAGTGGTTCAGCATTGGCCTATGAACCAGGAGGTCACAGTTTGATTCCCAGTCAGGGCACATTCCCGAGTTGTGGGCTTGATCCTCAGTGTGGGGCATGCAGGAGGCAGTTGATCAATGATTTTCTATCATCACTGATGTTTCTCTTTCTCCTCCCTTCCTCTCTGATATCAATAAAAAATACATTTTTAAAAAATGGCCAAATGTTACCTATTAAGAACTTCAAATAGTTAACTATAAAGAAAAGACCAATAAATGAATGAGAGAAAATAAAATATAATATTAAAATATGAGAAAGCAGAATGAACAATGAAATAAATGAGAAGAAAGAGAGGTTAAAAGCTAAGAGAGCAGAAGTACCAGAAGACAAATTTTTCCAGAATACTATCCAGCAATGAGTGTGCCACATTCTTTTGTAAAAGCAGAAAATGAAGTAATTTAGCCTCAATTAAAATGTTTGAGAGAGGAATGTGGGTCATAGTTGTGAATGGCAAAGCTGATGACATTTAAAATGAAGTGTATGCATTTGAATATTTAGAAGACCTTTTAAAAATATTCTTTGTAGTCAGCTCAGACTGCATGGCCTCTTTTAAATTGTGATGTGCTCTTCAGAACAGACAAGTGATTAAAGTGAGGGTCATTAGCTGTGGTTAGGTACACTGTACACAGCGGTCCTGTCTCAAAGTCCAACCGTTCCTAGTCCTGCTCCCAATTCCATTATGGACCTGAACTCAGCTTGAGAGTAAATGACTTGCCTTTATAATATCTTCTAATTTAAAAATGGGAAAAGAGAGCCCCGTGTTCTATACGAAGAGAGGTCAGTTAGGGTTTTCAATACTCTTCAGTTCCCTAGAGATAGTCACTGGCCAGGTAAAGTTAATTTGCCTTTGCCATTGCCGTTTCATAATGGAAATGTTAAGTGTCCTCTTACTCCCATTGCTTCTAAGAAGAATGCTTTTGTCTGTTCAGAAAAAGAAAGAAAGAAACCAATTCTCCAGTACACTGACTGATTACCTATGCATTTCAATGGCACTTTATCACCATGGCACCCAGGTCCTCGGACCCTGGCAATACATTGGGAACAAGAACATCAAAACCACAGCTCTGTGTGATGAGGCCAGAATGAATTCTAGGACACGAGTCTTTTGAAGATGTTCCCTTTGTGTAAACAAGTAAAAGGCCAAAATGGATGTGGAATATATGGTTCCCAAGGTGACTCAAATTGAAGCTTAATAGCAAGGACCTCATCAATTTGAGTTACCCATTTTTTCACAAAAACAGATAACCTCTTTGCATAGAAGACCACATCCATGCATCAGTCCTGTTGAAGAGATGTTCTTGTCAGCAAATTCAACCAAACAGCCATGTCTATGTATCTGTAAAGCGCAGTTCATCATCTGAGATTTTAAGACAATCTGTGTGTATTCTAGAGCTTTTTCTACATCAGAGCAAATATTCAGATTGTAGTTTCTTGTGAGACAAGAAGATAAATTTAAAAGTCTGGCCTTGATTGAACTATGAACTTTTTTATGAGTTACTGATTTTTTTTTTTATTGAGCAACTAAAGGTGAGATATTGCTAGAAGATTGTCCATTATATAGCTAGAGACACTAGCTATATTGGAAAATTAGCTAAAATAACATGAAAAGGTTCTTAAAACTCTTATTTATTTA
>PVJC01007266.1:27026-52144 GCA_004026665.1 Murina feae | reverse complement strand
AACAACAAAGTGAAACAAATACATATCTATCAACAAGTGAATATAACAAGTCAATAGAAATATCTGATGAACAGAATAAACTGGTGAATAGAATATAAGGGCATAGAAAGGGAATGGACTGATATTTCTCAGGGGGAAGGGGACATGAGGAGTATGAGAAGAGACTAGACAAAAACCTTACATCTATGAAGACAGTGGGGGGAGTAAGGGCATGGGGGAAACCAGGTGGAGGGGAGCTATGGGGGTTTAAAAAAAAGGAACATCTGTAACAATCTGAACAATAATATTTTAAAAAATAAAATAAATTTTAAAAATAGGCAAAAAAGCTGGATACTTCTCCTAAGAGCACATACAGATGGCCAATTGATATATAAAAAGATGCTCAATGTTATTAATAGTCAGAGAAATGCAAAGTAAAATCACAATGTGGTAGCACCTCACCTGTCACAATGGCTATCATCAATGAATCCACAAATCACCAGTGTTGGCAAGGATGTGGAGAAAAGGGAACCCTTGCACCTGTTGGTGGGAATGTAGACAGTGCAGCAATGGTGGAAAAGAGCATGAACTTTCCTCAAAAATTTCACTGCAGCACTAATTACAATTGTCAACATTGAGAAGTAGTCCAACTGCCCAACAGTAGATGAGTGGATGAAAAAGCTGTGGTGCCTTGACTGGTGTGGATCAGTGGGTTGGGTGACATTGTGCCAAAATGGTTCAATTCCTGGTAGGAGGAGTAGAGAAGGCAGAGGATCCATGTTCTTTTTTCACATCAATGTTTCTCTTTCTCCCTCATCTCTCTCTAAAAATCAATATAAATGTAAAAATAAAAATAAAAAAAGGCTAGTCACACATTTGCACAAAACCATTCTGCTGTAAAAAAAAAATTTGGCCTTTTGCAACAGCATGGATGGACCCAGAAGTTATCCCAAGTGAAATAAGCCAGTGAGAAAAAACACAATACCATAATTTCACTTATGTCTAGAATCTAACAACATACACAAAATAGAAACTCATTGATATAGAGAAGAGACTAACAGTTGTCATGGGGGTTGGAGGATGGGGTGGATTTGAAGGGCTGGGTGAAATAGGTGAACCAAGTAAAAAGACAACAAAAAACCACCAGTCTGGTGTTGGGCACATGCCTGGGTTCTGCTCTTGATGCCCAGTAGTGGGCATGCAGGAAGCAGCTGTTCAGTGTTTCTCATATCCTTGAAGTTCCCCTCTCTCTATCCCTTTGTTTTAGAAATCATTTGTTTTTAAAAAAACATAATAAACACAAAAAACAATATGGTGATTACCTGAGGGAAATGGAGGTGGGAACAGGTAGAACAGGGTATATACAGGATAAATGGTAATGGAAGGTAATTACACATAGGATGGTAAACACATAAAACAATGAACAGATGCTGTATTACAGAATTTTACACTTGGAACCTATATAATTTTATTAACCAATGTAGCCCTAATAAATTGAAAGAAGTTGAAGACCCACCAAAAAAATAAAGATATCCTATGCTCATGGATTAGAATAAGTATTGTTAAAATATCTGTATTAACTATAGCAACCTACAAATTCAATACAATCCCCAATGGCAGTTTTCACAGAAATACAACAAAAAAATCCTCCAATATGCATGGAACAACATTCCCCGAATAACCAGTGCACTCCTGAGAAAAGAGGCCTAGGTATCCCACACTCAGACTTCAACCTAAAACTATGTATTACTACATGCCCTATCAGCTGGTTTGGCTCAGTGGATGGAGTATCAGCCGGCTGACTGAAGGTTCGTGGATTTGATTCCTATCAAGGACACTCACTGGGTTGCAAGGTTGATCTGTGGCCATTATGGTGCATGCGGGAGACAACCAATCTGTGTTTCTGGCACATTGATGTCTCTCCACCTCTCACCTGTTCTACTGTCTCTAAAATCAGCTGAAGCCCAACTGGTGTGGTTCAGCAGTTGAACATCAACCAAAGAAGCAGTGGGTCACGGGATCCATTCCTGTCGGGCCAACTTGCTCAGGGTGCTGGCTCAATCCCCAGTGGGGATGCATGGAAAAGGGCAGCCAATCAATGATGTAACCCTCACATTGATTTTTATCTCTCTATTCCTCTCTCCTCTACCTGTAAAAATCAATAAATATGAATTTTTAAAAAAAATCATTTGAGCCCTAGGTAGTTTGGCTCAGTGGATAACGTATTGGCCTGTGGCCAAAGGGTCCCAGGTTCAATTCAGGTCAAGGGCACATGCCCAGGGTTGTGGGCTCAATCCTCAGTAGAGGGTGAGAAGATTGGCACCCACTGATGTTTCTCTCTCCCCTCCTTTCCTCTCTGGAATTATGTATTTTTTAAAAATCTATTGAAAAATAACCTCAGATGAGGATTAACCAATAATAATACTATACTACAAAGCTCTAGTAATCAAAAATGTATGGAATGCTTTATTATGAGCTTCTAAAACCAGGTGAAACTGTTAATACTGATTGCTACCAATGATAAATAATCAATTTGAACCATGCTTTGATTGTGAAACAACCAGAAGGTGCCAGAAGACATGGCAAAGTAATTTTGCTTCATGACAGCACACTATCACACACTTAAAGGCACATTAAAAGATCTTGCCTCGAAAGTATTAACCCACCACTGTAGTCACCAGACCTTGCTCCTGCAGATTACCACTTGTTCCGAAAGATGGCACACACACTTCAGTAGCACTTCAAAAACATATGAAGTGGAAAATTGGGTGTCTGACTGGTTTGCCACAAAAACACGTTTTGTTATTTATCCACAAATTACCTGAAATATGGGGGAAATCAGTAACTAGGGATGGACATTAAATAAAGCACTTTTCATGTTTCTCTTTAAACTATCGTGTTTAATACAAGATCCGCATTATTACTTGTATACCCAATATATACATGATGGACTATTAAATCACATTATACATTAAATATTGCAATTTGTGCCATGGATTGGTTTCGAGTATTGTTAATTGCCCTAGCCAGTTTTGCTTAGTGGATGGTATCAGCTTGCAGACTGAATGGTAGCAGGTTCAATTCCAGTCAAGGACAAATGGCTGGGTTACGGGCTTGGTCCCGTTAGGGGCGTGCAGGAGGCAGCCGATCAGTGAGTCTCTCTCATCATTGATGTTTCCAATCTCCTCTTCCCCTCGCCTTTCCTCTCTGAAGTCAATAAAATTTCTTTAATAAAGAAAATATCAAATGTTCATTAGTAAGAACTGTTACTTTAGTAAATTAAAATTAAACACCTTCCTAAAATGTGTCTTTTCCTGAAGGTAGGAAATCAAACACAAATCAACCCATTATGATTTCAAATGTTTTTTTAAAAGTTTATTTCAAGTATAAAAAGTAATGTTTCAATATTACCCAAAATTCTGTCAGCTTACTAAGTATAAAACAAGACTTCTGACAAAAAAAAGGTAGTAATTAGTTATAAAATACTTAGGATACACTTTGACATTCACAGAGAGCACTTTTGGAAACTAAGTTCTGCCAGGAAGTTTTAGAACCAAAAATATATTTCAAGTCTCAGCTAAAATTACCAAGTCCTTGACTGAATACTTTACCCTCACAAAAAGTAAATTAGCATTTCAAAATAAGATTTGTATAAGAGCTCCTTTTAAAATGATACACTTGATACTTTTATAATTCCATGCCTTACCGTTTCCCTGAAAATAGCCTTTAGTTTTGTCTGTTACACACAAATAAGGTTCTCAATGATATACATAACCTAAGTCATAACCAACTTTGAGACATTTTATCACAGAAATTAGGTGTATTTCCAACAAAGTACTCTGAACAGAAAATAAAAATCCTCACGCCAGTTACAGAATCGTAAGAATTAGTCTCGGGATTCTTTTAAAGGGCTGCTACCAAGGCTTTTGCTTCTCTTCTCCAGATACAACTTCTTGTAGGTTTGAAATATTGCTTTTGAATCCTTTACTGGGTTTTTTAGTGTCTCAAGTCCATCTGCACTGAAGGTTCTGTTGATGTTTCTTGAATTAGCCAAGACATTGTCATCTACGGAAACAGAAATTTCATTTATTTACTTTATTATTCTCTTAATGTTAGTGAGCAAAACAGAGAAAACACAATCTTCTCTGGTATAAAAAATTAGGACAAGGAGTGAAAAGTTTGATGAACTATGGCTTTTCTCAATCGAACAAATTACACACAGAACTTCTTTCTTGCCTGTCCTTTGGGTTGTTTCCTACAGTCATTCCTGCCCTAAGGTAAGGCTGGTCTGCTCTTTTTCCCTTGCTAAACAAAAAGCTCATTTGACATTTGAACATTATTGTGTGATCTTCTGAATTTCTATTTGAACAGCACAAACACCAGACAATTCCGGTTTTAAAATTCTGGCTTAGGCATTCCAAAGCACGCCTGGACGTTTCCTTCCTTAGTTTCAGTGCTGCACTAGCCTCGCTATTCCTGTCAATCATGGGCCCAGCTTTTCATGTGCACTTCTTGATGTGCCTCTTTATTTCACGAATGGTTCCCAAGATGCAAAATTCCAATACGTTTCATCCCAGCTTTAGTCATCCCTTTCCAGGAGGTACGTTTTATATTGTGCCTGGGTGGGTCAAATAATGTGCTCTTCTTACTTCTTCTCCACCCTCATTCTTCTCACGGGGACAGAAATGCTAAGTTAGGTGTGTTTCTCTGCTGCTTTCCATTTGAACCAGTTACTTCCTTTTGTACAATATCTGGACTGAAAAGTTTTATAGGTTGCTCCAACCACACTTAGAATGTTGATACCAAAGTTAGGTATATAATCCTTTAAAAAGGTTATTTTATAGTTCTTTGGAGTCGTAGCATTCCTTGGTCTCACTTCATCTCTTTCACGGCATCTTGGCCAGAGCTCTACAAAGTGCAACTGGGACTCCCCTCGTGGTCAAAACAGATCACTGCTCCCCTCTCCACATACGATGGAGAAATCAGGAGAGCATGTCTTCTGACTTTTCATTGGTGCAGCTGCAAATCTCATTGTGTTTCCTCCCTGGTTTATGTTTTTCATGTTGTGTTTTTTCCCATCATGACTCTAGGTATAGGTGTTTCACTGTTCATTGCTTATCCCATTGGTGGTTGTTTTTATCTGTTACCTCTTGCCTGAACACTGTTGGTCAACTCGTGCATTATCTTCTGAATATTTTCATATTCAGATATCAAATATGGATCTCATCTTCTCTTTGTAGCAAAACCTATGTCTCTTGTTTCTATGGAGCTTTCTTGCTTTCATTTACATGCAGATTTCTGTCACTTATTTTTGAATTTTAGTGTTCTAATTTCAAGAAAAAAAATTTTTAAATCTTGGGTGCTCTTTTCTAGTTGGTTCTGACTAATAATAAGAGTTCACTTCTCCTTTGATTCAACTTGAGTGTTTTTCCTAATTGCACAATGTGTATAACTCAATTTCTATAAGCGTTTGTGCTTTCAGCTATTTTCTGAAAATGTGCTTTCTTTCTTGTTGTTTCTGGTGAAATTGTTTTCCTGTTTTCAAGTTACTAAACTATAGTCTTGACATTCAAAATCAAAATAAAACTCCAGAACCCAACCTTCTACTCCTCAATGCAAAACCAAAAAATCAACTAGATTCATTCCACCAATTAAACTGAATATTAAAAGCTCTGATATTTGCAGTTGGTACACAGCCCAAATGTCTCCCCAGATATAAAAATCAGTCAGTCTCATTATGAAAACAACTCAATTCCACACATAGGTAATAGATCACTGCTTCCCTCGCCATATCTTTCTACTACTGATAAACACAAACATCGAATCTTTTGTTTTATTTTTTCAGGATAGAGTTTATTCAAAGTCTAGTACATACTGGCCAAACTGCCTTCAACATTAACAGAAAGCCTGGAGAAAAGGCAAAGTTGTTGTAAAATCACTTTAATTGTTCTTTCCACATTACAAGTTGTCGGGCAGGCAGTGGAATGTTCCATATAACCTCAACATTAACAATACTGATCCTATAAACAGCTGGTATCAAAATACATATTTGTGTCACTATAAAGAACTACATGCTGCACCTCATGTATTACAACATGTATAAAAATTTGTATGTATACCCTTGTCCCCACCCAAGTTCAGAGTTCTAGGCAATCAAAAGAGGGGCCAGTCCAGCCAGCATGAAGTCTGGTCTGCGCAGAGGGAAGCCCCTAGCACCTGTGAATGCAGAACTGCACAAGGTAAAGGAGACAGCTCAAGAGGCAGGCAAATAAAAAAAAAATCCCTGAAAACTTTAATCCAAAATTTGCATGAAAAAGAAACCATGCAAGTTTCAAGAACCCTGGTCCTCCCAGAGGACAGGTTAGGTGTAAGGCATCTACATCCAGAGGTATCAAGTCTGGGGATTTCTAGAAAGAACACAGGCTTCTAAGTGGCCCCACTGTGTCTATCCTGAAAACCATAGATTCTGCCATGCAACTTAACTCCAAGGAATAAAATAAATGGTACAGCACAAAATACCATATAAGGAGAAAACTTAGATTTACACACACACCATTTTTTATCATCTTGCTATATAAAAAGTTATTTCTTTTACATATAAATGAAGACTAGAATATTTGGTCAACTGGAAACATTGCTAGGAGCAGACATCTGCAACTATATCAAAGCACAATTCAGAGATTTATGATATAACAAAGCTATATGCTAAAGAGGCACCAGGCACACACCTTCAGGCGTCTCATCACAGGAGTGATAGCTTAAGCCACGGATGGGCAGAATGACACACTTAACAAAGCGGAAGATTGAAATGGGCATATCCTACAGCCGGCAGCCTCTTGCCATGTCAGGGACATGATCCCTGAGTAAGGCAGTCCCCAAACCCCTGAGCATTAATACCACCGAGAAAGCCCTGCCAGAGCAGTGCATTTTAAGGCACAAAAAGGCCAATTGGAGGTTTGGGAATGCCCATGACATAGGCTGCAGAAGCCACAGGCAACGGGGCACAGGGAGGAGCAGGTATTCTATCCAAGTGTCACCAAAAACCTGAGGCAAGGTGAATTATATTAAAAAACAAGTAAACTGACTCCTCTTTAAAGGAAAAAAAAGTATCTCTGTTATTTTAAGGTCTCTTCAGTTGCTTTTAAAGTGACTGTTTCCTGGAACGAGGAACGCTGTCACAGGTATTTTTGGCAAAGGTCACCGACAGGTGCTGGTTCTCTCCCAGTTTGAAATAGTGTAGGTCAATGAGCGCCTGGATCGCCTCTTCCACGGAACCCATCTTGATCAGCGCCATGCTCCTGTACCTCCCAAAGAACTTGATCTTTTTGACAATTCTGCTGTTGCGGGAGAAGAGGGCCTTGAGGTGGCGCACAGATGTAAAGGGTGGTATGTGGGGGAGGTACAGGTTCTGTGAGGGTGGGAAAACATTTTGGAACTTCTTGGAGCATGCATTCCTGAAGCGGTGCAGGTGTGAGTTGCTGAAGTCTTTGGTGAGGCCCAGGTCTGCCTGGCCCTTACGGAGCAGATGCACATTTTTGTACGGAGTGATCGTGATGAGCATAGGCATTCCGTGCAGCTTCTGCCCATTGAGGTGGCTCATGGCCCGTTCGGCCTGGATGCCATCCGACATCTGCACCAGAGCTCCCATCTTATTCTTAAAGAAAATCTTTGCCCGTTGGACATCACCATACACACCAAAAAGAATAAAGAGGCTTCGGATTGTGATTCTCTTAGGGTTGAGATTCCTGACCAGCAGGACACAATTTCCAGCTAATTCTGGGCCTGGGATAGCAATCTGGCATGCTGCTTGTGCTTTTGCTGGTGATGCCCCTGACACCGAGGGGTTGGCCACAGATGCAGGGTCTACAATGGCAATCTGGCCTGCTTCTGTTCCTGCTGCTGCCCCTGACACCAACTGGATGGCCACAGGGGGCAGGGGCTGAAGCTCATTGGGATCACAGAGGCCTGCAGCTTGAGGAATATCAAGGGTGGAAGGAAAACCAGCTCCTGATTTCACAGAGGCTGACATTATTGGAGCAGCACTGAAGGCTGAGGCCATGGCCTGTTCCTCTGGGGACTGGATGACACGACATGGCATGTCAGAATAGTCTTGGCTGTCGCTGCTATTGTACTTCACCTTGAGGATGGAAGAGGTGGAGAAGCTGATGTGAACTGTGCAACCGAAGATGTTCCAACTATCCAGAAACACTTTTGTAAGCTTGGCGCTCAATGGTTCAGCATACTGCAGCAGTGCCTGGAACGTGTTGTTCTGGATGAAAGTGATGAGTTTCAAAACTTTGCCAAAATGGGAAAAGATCTGGTGAAGCATGTCCAGGGGCAATGGGTGGAAGAAGTTCTCTATGATAATCCTGAGAACTGGGCTCTGCCCAGTCATCTCCATACCTGCATCCACAGCAGCTGAACACACAGGGCCTGCATCCTCAGTGCCAGAGCATACAGCACCCGTGCCCACAGAGGCTGCACTCACAGCTAATGAGCTCACAGGACCTGCCCCCACATCCAGAGCTGTAGCATCCACAGAGGACGCATTTATAGCAACAGGACCTGCTTCTATAGTGCTTGCACCCACAGCACCAGCTGAGGCAGCCAGAGCCAAGTTCTTGGACAGAGTCTGCAAGACTGACTGGACCTGTACCTGGCTGGTATGGAGTTCCTTGTGGTGGGAGAAATCGATGTGGATGGGCTGGCCTCGGAGCATGGGTACCACGGAGGTGTAGTAGTTCACCATGCTGATGGCAGCCTCCTTTGTGTTCATCGCAATTAATGCCTGGTTTTTCCATTTCATCATCAAGAGGTTGGTGACCGTCCCAAATGGCAGTCCAAGAAAAATGACCTCAACCTCAGTGACATTCCCAGGGAGCTTCCCGATGCAGATCACTTTAGAGGGAACACCTGAACTTCTGTTGTCACCTTTGAGCTTCTTACTGCTGCCTTTCATTTTCTTGCTGTCACCTTTCAACTTGTTGCAATCACGTTTCAACCTCAACTTCTCACTGTCAATTTTCAACTTATCACCATTCGACTTCCTGCTTTCACCTTTCAACTTCTTCCTGTCAATTTTCAACTTATTGTCACCATTCAACTTCTTGCTGTCACCTTTCAGCTTCAACTTCTTGCTGTCAATTTTCAACTTGTCACCTTTCAAATTCTTGCTCTCACCTTTCAGCTTCAAATTCTTGCTGTCAATTATCAACTTGTCACCATTCAACTTCTTGCTGTCACCTTTCAACTTCAACTTCTTGCTGTCAATTATCAACTTGTCACCATTCAACTTCTTGCCATCACCTTTCAACTTCTTGCTATCACCTTCCAACTTCAACTCCCTGCTGTCACCTTTAAACTTCTTCCTGTCACTTCCATTTGCTGCAGAAGCTGAGTTAGGTCCTGTAGTTATGCAGGCAGAAGAGAGCTCATCAGGTCCCCGCTTTTTACCAGCTGCTTTCTCTAGGACAGTGTCATCCTTTGCATACAGAAGAGACCCACGGGGGTTGGAGTGGAGGTGCCGGAACCGAACCAACAACGGATCTGAGTTATAGACTCCTGAATTATTTTTAAATGAATATGAATAAAAATAAAACTTCACCATAGTATCACAAATGTAATCCATTTATATGACACACTAACAGAAATAAAAAATATTTTACCTATTTCTTGGTTGGCTTCTGGAATCCTTTTCTCCTCAGGTGCACCTTTTATCCAGTCTTCTTTGGAACTTTTTATTCCTGTAACTATTGAAATATTCATTTTGAGACATCTAGATATTGTTACCCACCAATTTTAACACTACAATGAGGAAAAAATCAGGTTAAGCCCAAAAGGTATTATATTTACATCATTCTAAAATAGCTCAAGAGCTCTAGCTGGTTTGGCTCCATGGATAGAGCACCAGCCATAAACTGAAGGGTACTGGCTCGATTCCATTAAAGGGCACATACTTCGATTGCAGACTCAAAACCCCAGCCAAAGTCGGAACATGTGCAGGAGGCAACCAATCAATGTGTCTCTCTCACGTATTTTTCTCTCTCCATATTTTTTTTAAAATATATTTTACTGAAGTTTTTACAGAGAGGAAGGGAGAGGGATAGTTAGAAACACAAATGAGAGAGAAGTATCGATGAGCTGCCTCCTGCACACCCCCCACTGGGGATGTGCCTGCAACCAAGGTACATGCCCTTGACCAGAATCAAACCTGGGTCCCTTGAGTCCGCAGGCCAGTGCTCTATCCACTGAGCCAAACCAGTTAGGGCTCTCTCTCTATCTTTACCGCCCCCCCCTTCAAATCTCTGTAGAAATCAATGGAAAATAGCCTCAGGTGAGAATTTTTTAAAAAGGGAGGTGGTTCTTTCTCATATTAGTGCACAATTCTCAAATCTGAAAAATAATTTACTTCAAAAGTTCACCTACACTATGCAATTACTTCCACTTGGGTTGAACTCCATCATATTTCAAGGTATTAAAGGGCACATGGCCTCCACCCACTTTCAATATTTGCATTACTTCCATCCCTCAAATTTTATGCACCTGGTTAGAAGCATGAAGTGAAATCACACATACTTTTAAAATAATACATCTCTCTGACCCTCTTAAGAAAATTCGCCTATTTCAGCTATAACTTCATGTACCTTAACAGATACTTCTCTAAAAAGCAAAATAGAAACATTTTAGTTTAGATCCTGGAGTTTTTCAATCTGAATTTTTCAGCAAAATACTTTTTACATAATATCCACAACTCCTAACTAGATGTTTCTATTCTACCACAATTAGTCATCTATTTTCTTTCATCCTATACTATGTTGAAAATTCTGTAATTTGACAAGTCTTATTTGCCATCCAGCGTTTAGTGACATTGCTTCCACATGCCTCCCTCTTATGAGTAAAATGGATTTTACCGTTTCAAAGATGGCAAAAGCGCCCTAACTGGTTTGGCTCAGTGGATAGAGTGTTGGCCTATGGACTGGAAAGGTCCCAGGTTCAATTCCAGTCAAGGGCATGTACCTTGTTTGTGAGCACATCCCCAGTAGTGGATGTGCAGGAGGCAGCTGATTGATGTTTCTCTCTCATCCAATGTTTCTAACTCTCAATCCTTCTCCCTTCCTTTTAATAAAATGTTTTTTTAAAAAATATGGTAAAGTCTATCATATCTCCTAATGTTTAAATAACAATTTTAAATTCAGAGGATTATCATACTGGACCTTGTACAGGGGCTTGCTCCTTCTCAGGACAAGGTTGCCGATCCTTCTGTTCTGCAGTGGAGTTTATCTTCTTATTAATCAGTCCATCGGGACATAATTTAAACTCCAGCATGCTTTGTTTTTCTGTGGTATTTTTTTTAGGTAAAGGGCTGGTAGGTTTATTTTCCACTCTCTTCTCTTTATTAATATTTTTCGGCAAACTCTCAAGTTTTGTGAGACAAATGCTCTCTCGTTCAATACATTTAAATGCAACTCTGTTCAGATATTGTTTCCTTTGCTCCTTTGCTTGGGGAGACAAGTGGTTGCGTTCAACTCCATTGTTTATGTTGTTTAAATTTTTATCTAATTTGGTTTTATCAAGGAACATTTTATCAAGCTGCTTTCTACCAGCTGTTTCTTTAGCATTCCCCACAAGATATGCTTTAGACACGTGAGAATGGTGGATTTTTGCGTTTTTCTCATAGCTTGAACAAACACTTAACGATTCTTCCGAGGTCTGCACATGGCTGCTGTGTCTCTCATTTGATTTCCCACAACTCCCCACGTGCACAGAGAGTTTACTGGCCCTCATGGATTGAGCATCACATGGTGTACTTTTGTCACAGTTTAATTTTGATGCTTTGACACCCATTGCTTCATTATGCTTCTGTCTTTGCAAATACTGCTCTAGTGTTATAACAACTTTAGGTAAACCACTTTTGGATGTAGACCCTGATGATTTAACATTAGATACTGTCTTTTCTTTAACTTTGGCTCTTTCATCGGGGTTCGACAAAAGTGTACATGTTTTCAAAGTACCACCAACATTTTTATTTTGTTCTTGTTTAAAATATTTCATCCTCTTTATCTCTGAATTAAGTATGCTCCCTTCACCTAACTTCCTTTTTGCTGAAACTTGTTGACGATCACCTGTTTTCAATTTTACCTTTTCTGGCAACAATTCCTGTACAGAAGAACCATTCTTTATATGCAAATCTTTATTTTTATTTGTCCAGAAACCTGGCTTTGCTTTAGGTGGACTTGAATTTTGTGCGACGATCTTTCTCTGAAAGCTCTCTTGAGGAAACTTTCCTTTATCACTAGAAGGAAAATTTATGTCATGAAATTTCAGGTTTTTTTTCCTTTTGTGACATTTTAAGGAACCTAGTTTTTTATCCCCTTTAGATAAAGATGGAGCGGATTTTTTTTCTGTCCTTAGTGAGCTGTATTTTGGTTTTGATAGATCTTTCATAGTTCCGCCTTGTTCTGTTTCAGAAAAAGAGTTTTTCCCAATCGAAAAAGTCGGTGCAATCTTGGGATTGTTATTTGGCAAACTATTTACTGTGGAATCATCTTTATCAGAGGTACTCACCCCTTGTTTACAACTATTGGTATCCAGAGAACACTGATCTTTCCCATTTTCGACCTTTAAAGTCAAGTTATTGATGGAATTACACTGGCACTGGGGAACTCCTTCATAAATAACAGCGAGCCAACCCAATGCACAGCAACCGACATCGTCTTTCTCTGAATCCATTACAAAATTGGAACTTTCTCCATCAGTACGTACTGGTGAGTCACAGTGGATTCCTTTTTTTGTGACGGAGTTTTCTTTCTCAGATTTTGTCAATTTGTCTATCTCACAAGGCTGATCATTCTGTTCAGGAAATAACTCCTTCATTTGCTCTGAGTTCAATATTGTAATTTTTATATGGTCGGTTGCATCTTTGGAGTCACAGCTGGTTTCATCATAAGACTCATCTTTTGAATTTTTGTCTGTTATTTGCTGTGCTAGGGAGTCTTCATGTGTATTCATAGGTTCAATACCATAGGGAAATTCTTTTGAAAGTTCTGAAAGCTGATTGTGTGGGAAAATGGATGTCTTATCAAGAACCTCATTTACTGCAGGATCCTTGGCAGTGTGATTGCAGGATACATCAATTTCCTGGGGGTTGCTGTTCTGATGAAGACCAGCTAATGAACACGTATCTTTAGCTGAGCTTAGTTTTTTAGTATAATGCTTCAAATTGCTTTTTTCTGGATTTTCACTACTTGACATAGCACTCTTCAAAAATGATGGCTCTAGAGGTTGTGGTGACTTTGATTGATCAGGTATTTTATGTAAAACATCTGTGTACTGCAAAAAATTATCTTTTTGTAAACCAAGCTCTATCTTTTCGGTGATATTGTCTAATTGATCTTTTTGTCTTTTAGTATTAATCACTTGGAGATTAGGTAACGTCTTCTGTGACTCAATGTTTTCAATAGGTGAGTTGAATATCTTTGCTATTTGATAATTATAAGATGTATCACCTTCAACAAGAGAACATATATTGTCAATCTGCAATAACTCACTACTCACAGTATTACTGTCTTTTGAGTTAGATGTTTCTTGCTGATCACTCACAGGACAGTGAATATCTGGTTCAGATTCTATTGGATTTCCTTGATTGGTATTAGGTGAACCTTCTGATTTACCATTTGCTGACATTTTTTGCTTTTCCTTCTGAATTAGTGACAAAACCTTGTTGTTTGTTGTACTTGTAACTGGTTCATTTGATTTCAATACAGTAGTCACTCTTGTGTTTTCTGCCAATTGATTCTGTAAACTACAAACACTGCCTTCTTTGATAACAGGATAGACTGTTTTAGGTAAATGATCAGGTGTTACTCCTTTGACAGGCAATGTTTTGATATCTGAAATTAAGGGGGACACCACAGCAATCTGAAGTTCTGTTCCCTTTATAGTAGTTGCACCTGGAGAATCATAATTTTGCGCTACCATTGGCATAGTTGTTACTTGTGAGCAGTTTTCCATCTTATTCTGGGAACTTCCCACAAGTGAAACTGGAGTTTTATCACAGATTTCTCCAGCTTTTGAGATTCCAACTGCTGTTTTGTGTGTTTTTAACTCATTACACTGTTTCTTTTCTGTAGGTTCAGAAGGGGGTTTTTTCCACAGATTAAGACACGTTGTTAGCAATTCCAAATGACTGTCAGCATTCAGAGGTACTCGAATTGGGCAGGATTTTTGGTCCAGGCAGAAAGAATTTTCTGATACATTGGCATTTATATTACAAGAGCTTGGAGTTTCCGTGGTTTTCAAGTTCAGTTGGTTATTAGTGATTTGGGTATTAGCATCCATTTCAAAACTGTGTGGTTTAGAATCCTGAATAGTTTCACAACCATCTTTCATTAACCTTTTCTCAATTTCATCTCCATGTGCAAGAAGACTGATAAGTAGCCTATTTTCATTTAGATATTTTGAAGTGTATGACTCAAAGGCCATAGATTGAGGAACTAAAATTTTTTCAGAATTTGTTTGCACATTTTCTTTAACATTGACTGTACTTCCTGATGAAAACTGGGTATTCTCCATAGTTGGCATTTTGAAAGAAGTGGTATCTTTTAAATTATGTAACTGGTCTGGCATTTGCCCCTTTTCCGAACACACAGAATTTAGTAAAATCGAATTCACCTGGTTAGAATTCCTGCAATTGGTCTCTTGTATATTAGAATTCAATGTACTGTGTATTCTATTTGTTTCTTCTATTTCCACTGCTGTTGGTGATTTATCCTCTGCAGTCTCTGGAGTGGCTGGGGTTACAGGTGTTCCAAACTGGGTTTTGCCAGTTTGTTTCAGAGACAGTTCAGAATTTTGAGGTGATTCACTATGAGCTTTAATACAACCTGCTGACATTAAAACGTTTTTATTAATTTTAATTTTCCTTGCCAGTTCAGAAAATTTCTTTTTCATTTCTATTAATTGTTTAATATCCTTCACTAACTTTTCTTTTGCGATACTTGTTTCCAATACTTGACTTGAAGTCAGATTACAAAAATCTCCTCTTTCTTCTTGATTATTTTGAGGAAGAATCTGAACATTGTCCACAGATCTAGTGGAGTCACTAAAAGGCTGATTGATATTAGTATTTACTTTCACGTTACAAAAATTTCCAATCATACTGTCATTTTCATTGAGGTTTTGCTGTTGAAAGTCCCTGCAAAAGTCTTTCCTCATTTCAGAAGTATGAACTTCTTGACTCTGAGGAACTTCTGAAGAGTGAGAAATAACATGCTGAGTATTTTGCAAGGTTTGGCTTACGTACCTACAGTCGTAAGGAGGAGGAGGTCTTTTTTCAGTCTGAATAACTGCAATTTGATAGGATGGTAAAGATGCAGTCTGCTTTGACTCTAATGTCAGTGCAGTATTTGAAGGATAACTATTTTTAACTTGTACTGATGTAAGTGGCATAGGATTTTGTTTCTGAAGAGTAGGACTTTGCAAAAAGCTTTGTGATGGATAACTGTATTGCTCTGGACGTGGTCTGTAATCTGCGTAAGTCAGTCCATTGGATGTGTACTGTTGTGCCCAGTCAGCCTGTCGCTCTGACAAAGAAGAGGTAAGTCTCTGGTTTCCTTGATAAGTTATAGGAACTCTTACAGAATTAGAAGGAACCATCTGTCCTTGCATAGGATACATTTCTGATGTTACAAATTGATTCTGTAGAGCATTTACATTTGGTGGATTAGTTCTAAAACCAGTTTGTTGAGAAACAGCTGCCCCCGTATGAGAAAACATAGAATTCCTCACAGTTGAGTTTGCCCACACATTTTGCACAACTCCTGGAGACATTTGCAAACTGTTATTTAGTTGATTGGGTCCTTTTACGTTTGGGTAAGTTTTTCTCTCCACTGAAGTTTGTGAGGCAAAAATTGTCCTACTATGCATATCAGAAGCAGAGATTTGTTGGGAAGTTGTATTTCTGATGTTGAGGAGTGACTGTGAAACTGGATTTGAGTTACTCCGAAACATACATGCAGGATGTTTACTTCCAGGAGGGTTGAAAGAAACTTGAGGTGATGTGTTTATTATACTCGGCTCCAAAAAAGATGACTGTTTTTTAGGATACATTGGTTGTAAGGTGACACTTTTCGTTTTTGCATTCCAATCCATTGTGGATTGATTAAAGTAGAAGTGTATTAAAAATCAGGTTTTTTGAATGTCAGGAAATCTGTAAAAAATAAAGGCCTTTTATTATTAAGCTGTTTGCCTGGACAGAACATCTTTTAAAATTAGTTTACCTGAACACCAATGCTAACTCTATCTATGGTAATTCCTAAAAATTCAGATTAGACAAATCCTCATTTTAATTTCCGGAAGAGAAATAAAAGAGCATGCAACAATAAACATGACAAATATCAGTAATATTTCTAGGATATTTAACAGGAATTCACCCTACACATATAAGTGGCAATTACCTTCTGATTTTATTTTTATTAAGTATCTCTTTATTCTAAGTAATACATATTCACTATTTTTTTTAAAAAATGTTACTATCACTACTTTCTTTTTTTTTTTAATATATTTTATTGGTTTTTTACAGGGAGGAAAGGAGAGGGATAGATAGCCAGAAACATCAATGAGAGAGAAACATTGATCAGCTGCCTCCTGCACACTCCCCACTGGAGATGCGCCTGCAACCAAGGTACATGCCTTTGACTGGAATCAAACCTGGGTCCCTTGAGTCCGCAGGCCGATGCTCTATCCACTGAGCCAAACCAGTTAGGGCCTATCACTACTTTCTATACACCATAAAGGAGTATTAGCTGTTACGCCTTCTCTTTGAGAAAATTTTGACACACAAAAAAACAACAGTAATACATAGATAGCCCTTGCTTGTGTGGCTGAGTTGATTGAGGGTTGTCCCATGCATTGAAAGGTTCCCTGTTCAATTCCTGCTCATGGCACACATACTCAAGTTGCAGGTTTGACGCTTGGGGAATCTTCACAACTTATTTAATGAGGGTGCAGATGGGAGGCAATCCCTTGATGTTTCTCTCCCCCTTTTTTTTCCCTTCCCCTCTCTAGAAAATCAATAAAAATATATTAAAAAAATAAAACGCTAATATATTAATGAAGCCTCATTTTTTTAAACAAATGGAATTCTACCAAACTGTCTACAACTTGCCTGATTTTCATAACTACATGTAAGATATCTTATTATTTCACTAACATAATTTACCTCATTGTCTGGGTAACATTCTACTTTATGGCTGCACCACCATTTAACCAGTCCTCTATCAACCAAATACAGGTGTACCTCATAAATTTTTTGCACTTTCCTTTATTGTATTACATATTGAAAGTAAAAGGTTCCATCATAACCAAACTACATAATAGGAAACAAGACAGATAAAATAAAATTAATTTGTTAGGCAACAAATAAATCTCAAATTTAAGGATTAAAAATGGTTCAGATTAATTCACTGGACAAAACCAAGAAATGATGGAGCAAAGGTAACTATAAATTGCAAAATAATTGAGAAATAAAGAATGCTTAATACACTGGAGGGGAGAGAGAGAATTAATCTCTTTTCTACTTACAATGACACCAGTCCTTTTGGATTAAAGACCTACCCTTATGACTCATTTAAATTTAATTATATCCCTAAAAAGCCCAATTCCAAATACAATCACACGGGCTGAGGGTTTGGGAACACAATTTAGTTCACAACAGTCTCCTATTCATCCCAATGTTCACATAAGACCTGAGGACTGAGGGAGGGGTGAGAGGAAGGGACTGGAATAAGTGAATGGGAAACCTAAGTAAAACTTTCAAAAATGAAGATTTTTTTAAAAAATAAAAAAAAAGACCAGAAGATAATTTATAGGATTAAATAGACTACAACAAAGTAACTGAGAAATCTAATCGGCACACATCAAAATAACTGAGAATAAACTGAACTATAGAAATGAAATACAGTAAAGCAAACAAAAAGTGAATAAAAATACAGAGATTCAACAAACTCAAGCTGATTCTTAAAAAAACAAACAAACAGAAAATCATTAAGCGTTAGCTCTGACATTGACCATGAGAAAAAGACAACACAATATTAGGGAAGAAGGCTATCACTAAACCATATGACATTAAAATTATAAATATTTACTGTAAGTAACTACATTCCAATATATTCAAAATTTAGGTGAAAAGAAGACATTCCTTTAAAAGCACACCTCACCAGGACTGACATACCATCATCTCTTTTAACATCTTTATACAAAAAGAAATTGTTACGCCCATATGTCTTTACTGGAGCATTCTAACAATCATTTACAGAATCATTAATGCAATATAACCTCTTTTAATGGAAAAAAGAGGGGGTGTTTTACAGCTCATTTAACTCTGGGAAACCAAAAGCTGAAAAGTAAAATTACAAGCCAATCTCCATCAAAAATACAAATGTAAGCCCTAACCGGTTTGGCTCAGTGGATAAAGCATCGGCCTGAGGACTGAAAGGTCCCAGGTTCGATTCCTGTCAAGGACATGTACCTTGGTTGCAGGCACATCCCCAGTAAGAGGTGTGCAGGAGGCAGCTGATCGATGTTTCTAACTCTCTATCCCTCTCCTTTCCTCTCTGTAAAAAAAAATCAATATATTAAAAAAAAATAAAAATACAAATGTAAAAATCCTAAGCAAAATGTTAGCTAACTATATGGGGTAACATGAAAGAACAACAAATCATGATTAAACCGGGTTTTAGGAACACAAAATTTGCCATTTGAATATTAACCAAAGTAATTACATTACAGTAATTTTTTAAAATCATAGTCACTTCAATAAATGTAAAGAACTTGATAATATTCAATATCCATTCACTGAAAGAACAACTATATCAAACCAAGGATAAAGATATATTACATTTTCATAAATGGTAGCTTCAAAATTTTAAACAGTAAGACAAAGATGACACTATCATCCCATTTTTGCACCGGAAAGCCTAGGAAGCAAAAGCTGAGAACAACAAACCTGACTATACTCATAGAAGTTATACTGAAAAATCCAACTGCATACACCTTCTAGACCAATGATTTTAACCTTTTTCATATCATGCTGTACAAACTAATTAATAACTACAATACCCAGGCACACTAAACGTTGTTTTTTTGGGTTTTTTTGCAGATCTGACAAAAATAACAAAGATGTAAGTGTAAGAATAAGCCATATTCAAATATTTGAAGAAAACTAGGGAGATTAATTATCTCACAAATTATCTATAAACTAGAGGCCCGGTGCACAAAATTCATATTGGGGGGAGGGGGGGGGCGGGGGGGGGCCCAGAATGGCCTGGCTATGTCCTCTCACAGTGAGGGAGCCCTGCGATAGATCGCCTCAAAGAGGAAGGCCCCACCCACCCATTCGGGGCCCCTTGATGGATTGCCCCAAAGTCGTAAGCCAGATCCACAGGACCCCTGTCAACGCCACGCAGAGCCACAGGACCTGCCTCCACTCCACACACACAGTGTCAAGGCCCTGCCCACTCAAGCACACCCACTGTGCACACAGCCTCCTGATGATCACTCTTTTCTGCATGAGGGCCTCCTGAGCACATAGGCTTTTATTAATAGGATTCAATGCAATCCAAGTAAAAACCTCACATTTATTTTGGTGGAAATTTACAAGCTGACTCTAAAAAGTACACGGAAATGCAAAAAAGACAAAAATAACAAACTTTTATCTGTATAGATGTGAATTGGGACAAGATCAGATGACAGAATGGGTTGTAGTTTATTCACTAAACTCAAGAAAAATGAGATTCATGGTATGCATAAGATATAAGGAGAAAAATCTATGTATTCCTTACATGCTTCCTCCTAGTAAAGATCCTTAATAAGATAACTGATTGACCAGGTAGAAGTATAATTCAAAATTAAAAGCAACACTTCTAAATGTTATTGATACCTAATAAATTCTCCAATCTCTGAACTTGGAGGTAGTCAGTAATGAATTGAACTATGTGACCTCCAAGATTCATGACTGAAGGCCTAAACCCCATTGTGACTGCATTTGGAGATAAGGGCCTTTTGGATGGTAATTAATGTTAAATGAGCTCATTAGGGTTAAGTCCCTAACCCAACAGGACCAGAGAGACCTCAGCAGAAATCAAACACCTTATTTTATGCATCAAGGTTCTAAAACTATGAGCCATCCAGGCTGTGGTTATTTTGTTACAGCAGCAGTAGCAGACTAATACAGAACATATGGGTATGAAGAGAAATGACCTTTACGAGTAATTTAGCATATTTTAGCCCTTCTCTCTATGAGATAGAAGACACTGAAGGCCTGCAAAAGTATCCCTGAAATTAGAGGGAAGGAGTTCTGTTTCCTGACTTTTTTTATTGCAGTCTCTACTTTTGAATACAATGTACTTAGTCTTATACCTTTTGCATGGAAATGCAAAAAATGGACTTTACCAGAGACAGATTTCCAATCTATTGTTTTAATCTCTCTTGGGGAAAAAAATCATTTTGTAACGAAAATCTCCACCTTGCCTGCATCCCTTATCAAACCCTTACCTATTACAACAGTGGCACTTACCTGAAAAACTCCAGCTATGACTGAACATATGAATCTACTCTACAACGAAGCAGCCCAAGTTTTCTGGAGAAAACAAAAAAGAAATCACTTAAGCCAGCAGACCAATTTTACTTCATGAACATAAAGATCAAACTTTACATTGGCCCTAACTCGTTTGGCTTCATGAGTACAGTGTTGGCCTGTAGACACAAGGTCCCAGGTTCAATTCCAGTTAAGGGAATATGCCTGGGTTGTGGGCTCGATTCCCAGTAGGATGTGTGCAGGAGGCAGCCCATCAATGATTCTCTCTCATCACTGATGTTCCTCTATCTCTCTCACTCTCCCATCCTAATGTCAATGAAAATGTTTTTAAAAAACTCAACATTGCCCAGGAATTCTACCTGCATTTATTAAAATTTTATTTCTATTGAAAATAATTTTATCCCTAGCTGCTTTGACAGAGTGTTTACCTGTGGACTGAAGGGTCCCAGGTTTGAATCCAGCCAAGAGCACATGTTGGGGTTGCAGGCTCAATCCCCAGTAGGAGGTGTGCAAGAGGCAGCCAATCAATGATTCTCCCTCATCATTGATGTTTCTAGCTCCCTCTCCCTTCCTCTCTGATATCAATAAAAATATGTATTAATAAAATAAAATAATTTTACTTTCTAAGAACTTTCCTCTCCTCCCTAGTACCAGCCATTCCAAACTACACAGATGCTTCCCTTATTCAGAACATCGGTCAATGATACCGGATCTCGCAAGTAGGAATTCTTTCTGGGGCCACATCTCACAGAATTGAAAAATGAAGCCACGGACCAGGAGTTCAAGCAAGCCAAAATTTATTGCAAGCAAACACAGGGCCCTCCCCCCCCCCCCCCCCCCCCCCCCCTCAGGGAAGGGATCCAAATTTAAGTTGCCATTAAAGCATTCTGCTCTTCCCCCTTATGTGCTAAAAGCTGGTCTTTGTCTATGCTGCTCTGATTGGTTCCAGCCTAGAACAATTTCAAAATCTATCTTGCATTGCTCCTCCTCCTTCCCTCTTCCTTCCTGTCTTTTGTGACATTTTATTTTGCTCTTGCAAGTAAAACATCCATCCTTGTCTCATGACATCCTGTTTTTCTGAAAAACATTTTGTGGTTTCAACTAGCTCCAACTGTCAGGTCCATACTTCCTTCTTCTACGGGTAACCCTGTCTGCCTAATGCTGCTTCTAACTCCTATCAGCAAGTTGCCCCTACCATCAGATGTATAAAAAGTGCATCCTTGTAATGTACACTTACAGTGGTGGAGCTGACCACGTTCCTCCTATCAAATATCTACACTTAAAATCCTATTTCCCTTTCCTTTACTCCCAGTATCAACTGTTTCGACTAAACTGGTTCATTCACACAGACTCTAAGGTTGCCAGTATTTTAAAAAGCACAACAAAAAGGGTTTCTGTCGTGAGTGGCACACAGAGCAGCCTGATTACTCTATGTGTGGAATCTATATCAAGAGATTTCGTAAGCATAACTGCTTGGTACTTGAGCAGCTGGTGGTCACTGGTCCTGGTGCCCATTAGTTCTGGTGCCCGAGGGGGAGGAGGGTGCATAACAAATAACCTCACTAAGCCCCACATTCCTCACTTCTCTATCCCACACCAGTGCCAATCTTTTCACTTTGTTAAAAACCACAAATATAACAAATCAAGTTTTAAATGCTTAACACCTTTAAAGGCAGAAATAAAGAAAAAAACTTTTAAAGTAATCTGCACTTCCATCAAATCACTTTAAAAATCATTAAGTAAATTTAAATGCTAAATAGAAAATATCAGGGCACATGCCCGGGTTGTGGGCTGAATCCCTGCTGAGGGGCATGGGGGAGGCAGCTGATCAATGACTCTCTCATCCTTGATATTTTTATCTTTCTCCATTTAAAAATTTAAAAATAAAAATAAAAGGAGGAATGATATGCTATCTCCAACAGACTTTAGATAGATAAAGATACAAATAAATTGAAAGTAAAAGGGGAGAAATGACTATTATCAGACAAAACGGTAATAAACGAAAAAAAATGTTATTAGAAATTGAGACATTTTATCACCATACAAGGATCAAGCCACCAAGAAAATATCATAATTATGTGCACCTAACAGAGCATTAAAATACAAGCAAAAACATAAACAAGGGAGAAGTAGCAATTCAGAGTTCAAGACTTCCTCCCCCCGCCCCCCCATTTCAAAAAAAAATAGCAGAAAAAAAATCAATAAGAAAAATATAAGTTTTGAACACATTATACAATCCTAAATTCACCTTTTCCCTTTGCTCATCCCTCCCCACCCCTCACCCCACTACCCATAGTACCATTCCCCACTCCCAAGCTCCATATGACCTTCCTTTGCATCTATAGCTTATTTCCTAAACACATTTATTCTAGGAATTACTTTCTCAACCTGTGATTTTCTAATACTAACACATTTATTCTAGGAATTACTTTCTCAACCTGTGATTTTCTAAATAAATTAGTGACCTAGCGCACAAAATTGGTGCACATTAAAGGGGATCCAATTAAATGAAATAGTTTAATATTACTATTTGCCCTTTCTCTATAAATGTCAGAAATCAAAGAAAATTAGTAAAATGTGTATGAAAAATTTCCTCATATCATAGTCTGGGGTGTGCCACGGGAACCAGAGTCAAGTCCCCATTCACCCATGTGGGCCTCAAAATCCTACAAGACCCAGACCCAGCCAGCCCCATCCCCATTGGGCTAGATCAAAACCCAGTGGGCCACACCGGGTGGGGGTCGCAGCCTGAGGTCCCCCAGTCTGGTGCCAGGGAAGGGGCTCAGCCTGAGTTACACTGTCAAGACCAGAATGTGCAAGAAGACGTGGCAATGTAATTTTCCTTCATGAAACACACCATCACACACTTCAAAACCAGTTAAACACACATTAAAACAGTGGTTCCCCAGAGGAGAAATCAAGATGGCGGCATAGGTAAACACCAGAGTTGCTGCTGTGCACAACCATTTCAAAATCACAACGAAAAGAAAAAACGGACACCAACCAGAACCACAGGAAGGCTGGCTCAGTGAAAATTCTACAACTAGAAAGAGACTGAGACTCAGAGGAGGTGCAGAAGCAAATACGGAGGTACAGAGGTGTGCGCACAGGGCTCAGAGAGAGGGCTGGCACCGGAGAATGCGGTTCTTTTTCAATCAAGAGGGAGCCACAAGCTCCCGGAGGCTCTGAACTCCAGTTCCAGGCGAGTTTCTGGGGACCCAGACGCATACCCGGAGAAGTGGGACTGACTGGCACCAGGAGGAAATCCAAAGCGGGTTTCTCTTGGCGTTGCTTGCAGCAATTACCATGGGACACAGAGACGAGGTTTCTCTTAGTGCAGGGCTGAGAAGCAGCCATTGCTGACTCCCCGAGGCCCTGCCCCTCTCAAGCTGCTGCAGGGGCTTTTGCATATAAAAGGCTGAGTAGCCTCAGGCAAAGGCTAAAATAGCACCTCCTTAGAAAGACACAAGAGCCAGCATACCCAGTGGTCAGAGTGGTACCATCCTAAATACAACTCCTCAGATTCACAAGGGACACACTCAGGAGGCAGACTCAGCACCAAATCCCACTGAAACAACTCTTACCCCATAAGGGGTGTCTCCAGCACAGAAGTTCTCCTACTGTATACACTGCTGACTCTCATAACCAAGTGGCTTAGAGGTCAATTCCTCTCAGTAATCACCTAACACAGAAAACCACTCTATCAACGCAGGGAAACAGCCAAAATGCAGAGACAAAGAAACAGATCACAAATGACAGAAATGGAGGAAAGCAAACGACTGGACAGAGAGTTCAAACCCACGGTTATAAGGTTTTTCAAGAATTTTCTAGAAACTGCTGATAAATTTAGTGAGACCCTGAGGATATGAAAAAGAACCATTTAGAAATTAAGCATACACTGACTGAAACAAAGAATAATATACAGAGATCCAGCAGCAGACAAGAGAATAGCAAGAATCAAGTCAAAGATTTGAAACATGAAGAAGCAAAAAAACACCCAACTGGAAAAGCCAAAAGAGAAAAGAATCTAGAAATACGAAGACAGTGTAAGGAGCCTCTGGGACAACTTCAAGCATACCAACATCAGAATTATAGGGGTGCCAGAAGAAGAGAGAGAGCAAGATATTGAAAACCTATTTGAAGAAATAATGACAGAAAACGTCCCCTACCTGGTGAAAGAAATGGACTTACAAGTCCAGGAAGCGCAGAGAACCCCAAACAAAAAAAATCCAAGGAGGACCACACCAAGACATATCATAATTAAAATGCCAAGGGCAAAAGACAAAGAGAAAATTTTAAAAGCAGCAAGAGAAAAGCAGTTAGTTACTTACAAGGGGGAACCCATACGACTGTCAGCTGATTTCTCAACAGAAACTTTGCAGGCCAGAAGGGAGTGGCAAGAAATATTCAAAGTGATGAATAGCAAGAACCTACAACCAAGATTACTTTACCCAGCAAAGCTATCATTCAGAATTGAAGGTCAGATAAAGAGCTTCACAGACAAGAAAAAGCTAAAAGAGTTCATCACCACCCAACCAGTATTATA
>PVJC01007266.1:0-26926 GCA_004026665.1 Murina feae | reverse complement strand
TAGTAAAGATAAAAATTATGAACAACAAATACACATCTATCAACAAGTGAACCTAAAAATCAAGTGAATAAAAAATCTGATGAACAGAATAAACTGGTGAATAGAATAGAATCAGGGGCATAGAAAGGGAGTGGACTGACAATTTTCAGGGGGAAAGGGGTTTTGGGGGTGCGGGAAGAGACTGGACAAAAATCGTACACCTAGGGATGAGGACGGGGGGGGGGGGGGGGGGGGGGGGGGGGGGGGGGGGGAAAAGGGCAGAGGGTGGGGCAAGAACTGGGAGAAGGGTAGCTATGGGGGAAAAAGGAGGAACAACTGTAATAATATGAACAATAAAGATTTATAAAAAGAAAATAAAATTTGCTAGTTCAAACTACCAGCTCCATATATAAAACAAAACAAAACAAAAAAAGACCCAGAGATATAAAAGCAACAAACATACTGTCCAATCTATGAAGGAAGGTGTGGGTAAGGGGGTAAGAGATCAACCAAAGGACTTATATGCATGATTATGAGCATAATCAATGGACACAGACAGTATGGGGTGAGGACATGTGCTGGGGGGGTAGGAGCCGCCAGGAGAGGTTAATGGGGGAAAAGAAGTTTCATGTAATACTTTAAACAATAAAGAATTTGAATAAATAAATAACAACTTATGCCCTAGCAGATCTGGCTCAGTGGATAAAGTGTCAAGGCCAACAGACCACAAGGTGTCCCAGGCTGTATTCCGGTCAAGGATAAGTACCTTGGCTGCAGACTCCTCCCAGGTCCAGGGACAAGACCCTGGTTGGGGCTTGTGCTGGAGGCAACCAATTGATATGTTTCTCTCTTATCAATGTTTCTCTGTCTTTCCCTCTCTTCCACTCTACCAAAAAAAAGGAAAAATATATTCAGGTGAGGATTAACAACAACAAAAAAATATTTGCGATTTTTTTTTTTTTTTCATTTTAAAATGTGTTATATCCATTCTAAGCAAAGGATGTGGTTTAACTGAAAAAAATTGTCAATTTCCTTCATTTCTAGGTCAGCCTTGTTATAAAATTTCAAAGCAAAAAATAAGTTATAGCCAAGATGGAAGGCATAAAAAAGAGACTGTCTCAGAGTAACATAAATACAAAGATGCATATTTAGATAACATCTAGCAGGCTTCAATGAATGTTTATTGATTGAATAAACATCTGTAGTTGCTGAAAACCAAATTTGAGATGTCCTTATTTTAATTTATAGATGGGAAACAGTGCTGCCTCTCCCTTGTCCACATCTATGACAATCATTATTTCATCTGTATTTCAATACCTTCTTAAAAAAGCATTATGTCCATACATAAACACATTTAACATGATAGGAGACTTCTCAACTAGAAAGGAAAACAATAGAAAATCTGTTTTGGCATTAAAACAAAAAAAATTTTTTTATTTCAAAGAGAAAAGGGGAGAGAGAGAAACATCAAAGATGAAAGAGAATCACTGATTGGCTCCTACATGCCCCACATTATGGATCCAGCCAGCAACCCTAATAAATGTGCTCTAACCAGGAATCATAGTGACCTCCTGGTTTATATTATAGGTCAATGCTCAACCACTGAGTCACGCAGGCCAGGGGTTTTGGCATTTTTAATTGAAATTCCCCATTTGGCTTTCTAACTTCCACAGCCAAAGTTTATTTGAAGAATGCCTACTGATGTGCTTAAATTAAGGAAAACCAGCATTTTTCACTGAAAAACTGATCTGTATTGGAAAAAAACCTTATTAAAAACAATTCATTAAAACCATTAACACTAACATTCTAAGTGTTAAGAGCCACTATTCAGGAATTCCAAAAGCGTTATAATTTATATTCTGAGTTTCTGTATCCTCAATCATCAGAGAAGTTAGGTTACCAGTCTTTGAAATAGGCTTTGCAGACTAGAGTTGTCAGGGTCAGCCTGACAGGTGAACCAGGGTGGCTGAGGTAGGGAGGTGGGAATTGAGAAAAGAAAGACAAGAAAAAGCTGGGGGTGGGAGGTCTGCAAGTCGTTGATCAACTGCAGCAACTTTATTAACTGCATAGTGCCTTTTATACACAAACACTGAATAGGAGGCTTGTTAATAGAAATGTATTCTTTGTTTTTCTGAACATCTAAGGGAGAGAATGCTCGGTACAGCGTATCTCAGTAAATAGTTACAGACTTCTTGGGAAAGCCTTGAAAGAATGCTCTCATTCCACTGATAATTCGCCATCCAAACAAGCCTGGGAAAACTGTGTGGGTAGAGGACTGCATCTTATCAGTCCCTTCAGATGCAAGGACATTGTCAGCTTGCACCTGACCTCCCGCATAAAGTATTATAAATTTTACAATACAACACTATTATTTATAAAACAGCTTCATTAATACTAATAGCTAACATTGGAGAGCTTACTATATGCCAAGAGCTTTCCTGAGTGCTCTAAATACATTATCACATTTAGTTGTCACAATAAATGAAGGTAAGCAGTCTTCCCTAAGCAGTAGTACCATGCTAAGCATGGCTAGAAGTCCTAGTATCACAGCTGTAAAGCTGTTGGTTTTCCCATACTGCCACATAAAAAGGAGAAAAACCAAAGGGATTCACATGCAGTTTATTTTACTCACTGAAACAGCAAGACCAATAGCTGTGTTCCCAGTCCTAGAAGGTAGTACTGAGGCCCATGAGAACACAGGCTTTGGAAGAGCCACCTGTAGCCATTTTATACCCTTGCAGCTATACTCCCCAGGGCAAGGGTGGTAAAATCCTGTGCTCAACTAAAAGTAGGCAGGCACAAAAGAAACAACACTGTGGCTATTTCTCACAAGGCTGCATATCAACATCTGTTCTGGGAAGACTTGCAGGGTGCCCTGCCAAAGTGTGAGTCTGACCAAGATGAACTGTGCAGCCCGTGGGAAGGCCAAAGTCCTCAGAGCACCATGGTGAAGCCGTTTGCCTACACCTCTAGTCTCCAATCTTCCATGTAACCAGCTTAATACCCTCTTCAGACTCTCAGGTCACTCAATCAAATACTGTAATTTCGTACTTTCTCTTAGGCAACACCAAGCTAAGCAACTAGACTGCGACTCCGAGCAGGAAGACCAGGCCTTTTTTTGGAGGTCAGCCCACAGCCAGACTCCCTGCTAGCTAAGTAATGTCCCAGATACCATGGTGGTTCACCAGGGAGAGCCACATGAAAAACAGGAGTGGGAAGTAAACTGCTCTCTTTTTCCTGATTAAGTAATCCAGGTATAGCATAGGGTATTCAAAAATTACTATATCCCATCATGACTGGATAGCAGAGCAATGCAACCACCATTCTGTAACAAGTGTTCACTTTAGATAACCCTTGAACACAGGGGTTAGAGGCACTGACTCCCCCACCATCCCGCCTCCACCCCCTAAAACTGAAAATCCAAGTATAACTTTCGACTCCAAAACCTTAACTAGTCTATTGTTGACTGGAAAGCCTTACTAATAATACACTTTATATGTCATATGTATGATATACCGTATTCTTACAACAAAGTTATACTACTGTATTTGTTGAAAGTAAATCCATGTATAAATGGATATTCACAGTTTAAACCCACATTGTTCAAGGGTCAAATGTAGTTTGCCACCTTTTCTAGTTGTGTTATTTCCTGAAGCGGGAATTAAAGACAGAGAGTACAGGTGAAGGAGTCAGTTAACCCTTCCTCGGAGTTCTGCCTAGTATCTCACTTTAGGTACCCAACTCAAACCTCTAAAAATCTCTCCGACAACAGCAAGTAACAGATTCGTTTTTAGCAGCCAAGTATAAGCTATGTAAGATGCAGTATTCTGTTAGGACACAAACTGTATTAGGAATATTAAGTATCACCTATTAAAATGAGTGAGGGTAATTTTGTGCCTCCTGACATAGAAAAATTCTTTCCATAAAAGTGATCAGTTCCCATAAAACGGGCTGAAATGCCACTGAAGAGAAAACTGATAAAACTGTTATTCCCTGTTAGTTACCTAGTCACTATAGATCACATTCTAGTTGTCCAAGTTCTGTTGGGAGGGTAGCAAGAACCACAATACAGGCAATTTTATTGTGATAGGTTAATATTCAGACTTCATAAAACTGAACGTTGGGAGTTGAGATTAATGAAGCAAAGGGACCCTCAAGTACCAGAAGAGGTCTATAGGACAGAATATACTTTGTCAGCAGGATCAAGTAAGGGATGACAGATCTAGCAATCAGTTAAATGCAGAGCCATAATTATCGCCTAGTTAATGCATACAAGAGTGTTCTGCTTTCTCTTAATCAGGAACAATAGGAAATCATGACTAATAGGAGGTATTCAGGGCTTCACTCAAGGACATTCCCTCCCAAAGTCAGCATCTGCTGAAAGTTTCTAAGTGTCCTTGGATTAAGATCTATTGGCATCCTGACTGGTTTGGCTCGATGGATAGAGCATCAGCCTGCAGACTAAAGGATCCCAGGTTTGATTCTGGTCTGGGGCATGTACCTTGGTTGAGGGCACATCCCCAGTGGGGTGTGTGCAGGAGGCAGCTGATCGATGTTTCTGATCCCTTCCTCTCTAAAAATCAATAGTGTGCGTTTGTGTATGGATCTCCCATTGGCCAGCAGTTATGTTGAGGATGGTGACAACAACCTTGGTAAATTGGATTAATGGTTGAGACTCTCACCCTCCCCTCTCCCAGGTCTATTGTCTTCCTCCCATAACAAACTTGGGAGCTATGCAAGTTTTGCTGGGTGAGAAAGGATGGCAATCACTCAATTGTGGAACTGACTGATCCCATGCTCTAAGTCACCCTAGCCACCACATTCTTTGTCCAATAACATGGTCATATAGAAAAGAGGAAAAAAAAAAGGTGAAAGATGGGAAGATAGTGTGACAGTGAATCTTTAGGACCATAATGAAGCAGTCACCTACCTAAGATGATTTTCTGTCACTCAATAAACACCTTTCAACTACTTTAACCAAAACTACATGTGGCATTAAAGAGATTTGCAAAAATACAAGACAATGCTACTTTTTTCACTATTATTTTTGGAAAAGATTTATATAAATATCTAAGGTTTTATTGTACTTTAAAATAACTTTTAAAATTTCCTCAGTTTTAGTTTCTAATATAGTAATTTGTTGTAACCTACATAACAAATGTTCCTTAGGATCCTGAAGAGTTTTCTTCTTGAGTCCATGTGCCCTTACAGTTTAAAGCTGCAGAAACAGTATGCCCATACAATTCTCATGCAGGAAGAAGCTGGAAGCAGACACCTGACTTCTGGAATTTGCTTGTGCATATTTTTTTTCCTGCTGTGTCTATATTATGTCTTTGCTGTCAAAAAGTTTCACCAAAATAACACAAATATAGAGAAAATGTTCAAAACCATAAGATAGGTCTTTAAAATGATCAATTAAATTGGTAAACCTTTTTTGGCTAGACTGACCAAGAAAAAGAACACACACATGATCAGCACAGCAAGTGAAGTCAACATCTAATGTGAATGACATTTAATGCATCTTAAAATCCAACACCTTTCATGATAAAAACACAGAAAGTAGACATAGAAGGAAATCCGGGGAGAGCAACATGCTAAGAGCAACACCTCAACTTGATAAGAGGTTATCTCAAAAAAAACCCCACAGCTTTCATGATGAAAGACTTAATGCTTTCCCTATAAGAACTTAATGATGAAAGACTGAATGCTTTCCCTATAAGAAAGAACAAGACAATGATGTCTGCTCTTATCACTTTTATTGATAGAGTTTGAAGCAGGATTAGGCAAGAAAGAATTAGGGGTAGAAGGAGGAGTCATGGACATGACAGCTGGAGCTGAAACCACAAAATGTTTTCCAGGAAAACTGGATGTTTTCTGACAAGGATTTTTTTCTTACAAGTACAAAATAAAATGATGTAAAAAGGCCAGAAACCAATCAGAGAGCCACACAAAGAAAGGACCTTTATCAGATACTAGAGGCCCAATGCATGAAGATTCGTGCAAGAATAGGGCCTCCTTCCCCTTCACTCTGGGCCAGAGGCGCCTTTCTGCCTCTTGCCTCGTCAATTTGCACGTTCCCTCATTGACTGTGGGCACCACATCTTTATTGCAAATTGACAGTTAATTTGCGTGTTACTCTTTTATTAGATGGGATAAGGGGAAAGAGCAGAATACTTTAATGGCTATCCATTTGGGTCCCCTTCCCAAGGGGGGAGCCTGTGTTTGCCTGCAATAAACTCCTGCCTTGCCTGAACGCCTCTGGTCCTTGCTTCATTCTTCGATTCCATTAGACAAGACCAGGAAAGAATTCCCACTCACCAGTTCCAGTATCAGTACTGTACCAGGGCAGTTAGATGGAAAAGCAAAAGGAAAAGCAAAAGACATCCAGACTAGAAACAAAAAAGGAAAGCTATCTCTTCCTTGCAGAAGACATCATCTTGCATTTAAGAAAACTGTTTAGGAATACAATAAAAAACTAATACAACTAATAAAATTTGCAAGCTCAATATACAAAAGCCTAATGTATCTAGAAAACATTCCACTTAAAGTAACAATAAAAAAAACCCTGAAACCTGATTCCTGCCAACAGGTCAGCAGAAACAATGCCAGGGCGCCTTCCACTGTGTCTTGGATGACACGATAGCAAAGCTTAAATCGTCCTCAACATGTTGGTCCCCACTACTGTCCCCTGCTTACCAAGCTGTAAGCATTCTGGCCAAAGATGCCTCTCTTTGGGAACACATCAAGTCCAAAGAAGACTACTCTTCAGGTATCTGTGTCTCTCTCCAACCTGCATAGACAAACAAGCGAGATTGAGATCAGCCTTGACTATGAAAGCCCCACTATGAACCTGACAGGACAAAGCCTGAAGTATGGAAAGGACCACTGGGTAGCAGAGATCGGGATTAGTGCAAGTGTGGACCAGAGAGAGGTTCAGCACCTCCGGAAGCGGAACAATCTCTTGCAGGTAGAAGTCCTGCTTAACAAGTTCTGAGACCCCTGCCAAATCCCAAATAATGAAGGAACTGGAAGAACTGAAGAGTGTCAATCAGAAAAGGAAATCAAAAGCTCTGAGATGTTCATTTAGGAAAACAGGGAGAACTTGAGTGATCAGGAGTCAAATATAGCCGAGGGGCTTTGTTTGTTTTTTAAGTCAAACTAGTAGAGTGGGTCCTGAGAGAGATCACCACAAATGGGGCCAAAGGCACCGGCATCCTTGAGTTGCAATACAATGGTGACAACATAATGCAGGAAATGAGGGTTCCAGGCCAGGGTCGTTAAGCAGCCATGTTCTCCAGCTGCACAGCAAGGGGAGGCCAGGCCGGGACCTAGGCCTCAGGGAGGTCTGGAGGGATGCTGAGACTCTGGGTGCTCTCTATCACATATCGTATTAATGCACTTATCCCAGGGTCATTCTCATTGAACAGACTCTCTTGGGAGAAGCTTCTGGAGTTCATCATAGCTTCCCCTCACACTGGTGTTTGGGGTGTAGTCCCAGTTCTAAAGAGCCCTGTCCTTTGCCCTTCAGGCCACTCTCTTTGTGCATGAGTGTGTGTTCCCTAAATCCACAACCCCTGGCTTCAGTTTCTCGGCAGCAATTACCAGTCTTTTATGCAACTCTGTATTTTTATGTTACTTTCTTGTTTACACTATTTTTTAAGAAAAATAAATATTTCAATTAAAAAATAAAATAAAAAACTTTTCCCCTGGCTGGTTTGGCTCAGTGATTGGAGCATCAGACTGTGGACCCAAGGGTCTAGCGTTCAATTCCCAATCAAGGGCACATACCTCCAGTGCAGGTTGCCCAGGCTAGATCCTGGCCCAACCTATCCTATGTGGGAGGCAACAAATCTCTCTCTCTTACAATGTTTCTCTGTCTCTTCTCCCTCCCTCCTCTTCTACTCTCTCTCTAGAAGTCAATGGGGAAAAAAATATCCTCAGGGGAGAATTTAAAAATAAAAACTTTCAAACAAACTTAAAAGTAAAAACTTTATACTCTGAATATTATAAAACACCACTAAAAGAACTCAAAGACCGAATAACTGGAGGGGAAAATCCACATTCATACATAGATTGGAAGATTTAATACTGTTAAGGTAGCAATACTCTCCAAATTATGCAATCCTTACCCAAATCCCAGATTTCTTTGCAGAAATTAAAAACCTGACCCTAACATTCAATTTGAAAAAGAATAAAGTTGGAGGACTCATACTTCTCAACTTAAAAACTGATTAGTATTGTCAAAGAGAATCAAAAGGCTAAATGTTAAGCCACTTGCCCCCAAGACAACAAATCAAGTCTTAATTGCAGTTTCAGCCCCTGGGGGAAGTAATCACAAATTAGTGAGATAATCTGTCTGAAAATACCCAAGTCAAGTAACCTTGTCTGAAAGAATCCTTCCTTCTTTTTTTTACTTTAAAATTTTTCATAGAGAGGAAGGGAGAGGGACAGAGATCCAGAAACATGGATGATAGAGAAACATCGATCAGCCGCCTTCTGCACACCCTTGTCCCTCCCCCACATGTGCCTGCAACCAAGGCACATGCCCCTGACTTGAATCGAACAGGGGACCCTTCAGTCTGCAGGCCGACACTCCACCCACTGAGCCAAACCAGTCAGGACATAATCCTTCCTTCTTTTGTTAATAATTTTCTTGCCCCACGATGAGGGCCTGATTGGGGATGAGGCTAGAGGGGTTAGTGGGGGAAAGAGAGGAACTTAATCTATTCCTGTCAAAGAATTATTTTTTCAAAGAATTTTTTCTTGCCTCACCAGTTTCCTTCAAAATCCTTCCATTTCCACTTATTTTTATTTAATTTTTCTATTATGCTGACGTGTAATACTAATTTCCTACTACTTCTGCAGTACCTCCATAATTACTAGATGGGATCACTCAACAAAGGCAATCAGATCTTCAAATTTAGTCAGCTTAATTTTAATAATACAAAAACTATAGTAAATAAGACCATGTGGTACTGACATAGAAGAGACAGTAATCAATAAAAGAGAAACCAAATAACTTCACACTTATGGTCACCAGTAAGATACTAGAATTCACAATACACAGATTCTTACAATTCAACAACACAAAGACAACGCAAATTTAAAGTCCGTGGAAGTTTTGCCCCACAGGTGGTCATGTCTGTGGACCCATGAAACAAGAGGTTACAGTTCGACGCAAGGCCTGGGCACATGCCCAGGTTTTGGGTTTGATCCTCGGTAGGGGCATGCAGGAGGCAGCCAATAAATGATTCTTATCATTGATGTTTCTATTTCTCACTCTCCCTTCCTCTCTGAAATAAATTAAAAACATATTTTAAAGAACATAAAGTCTATAAAAGTTTTGGATAGCCACTTTTTCCAAAACATACACAAACATAGCTAATAAGATAGTCATTAATTATCATGGAAGTGCAATAAAAACCCACAATGGGGTACCACTTCTTGCTCACTATGATGGCTATAATTAAAAACAAGTGTTGATATGGATGTGGACAAACTGGATAGAACTCATGCTTCGCTACTGAGAATATGAGTGGTTCACCTCCTTTGAGTAACAGTCAACCAGTTTCTCAAAAGGTCAAATGGAAAAAATACCCTCAGGGAAGATTTAAAAATAAAAACTTTCATATTGAACCAAGTCCAGCATGGCCGAGGTGAACTTGAGGAGGAGCGGTGAAGGATTAAAGAAAACAGATAGGAGAATATAGTTGGGGCCAGGTGGATCACTCTGTCTAGATGAGAGCACAGTGACCCCCGCCTGTCAATGGAATTATTTTATATTCAGATCACACAAATGAAAACAAGGGAGTGGTCAAGATATTTACAATGTTCTTTTGAGTTTCAAATCTGCTTCTTTCCTGTTACTGCAATTCTCTGAACTCTGTATCAAGCTTTGTTTTGGCAGCACGTGCTGTACCTCCCACAGCCCACATCCCTCAGCTACCTAGGACTACAAGGTGGGACTAAATATAAGGTCAAGCTTGCATACAACCATCTATAGCCTTTGGCTGTAATTGTGCTGGGAGGGCTTTGCCCTCCAAGCTGGGACTTGTATGTGGCTTTGCCACAAGACGGCCTTGCCCTCTGGTCAGTCCAAGGCTTTATCCTGTCCAAACGCTGTAGCTGCTCTCCACACATATAAACTTTATTTATTTGAAAATAAAAACTTTCAAATGTTGCCATGTGACAGCAATTCCACTACTAGGTATACATACCCAATGCCCGAAAATGTCTATACTAACACTTGTACATTAATATTCACAGCAGCATTACTCATAGTAGCCAAAATGTAGAAATAACACAATGTCTATTAACATGAAAGGATAAAAACAAAATTTAGCATATCTAGCATTCTTTAGCAATAAAAAGGAATGATGTAAATATATGTATCAACATGGATAAACCTTGAAAATACTCTCCTAGGTCAGGGAAGAGAACAAAACACCACATGATTTCTTCGATGATATTCATATATGTGAATATACTTAAAACCACTGTACACTGTAAACAGGTTAATTGAATATGAATGTGATATATAAATTCTATCTCTAAGCTACTTTACAAAAACAAAAATACACAGAGCATTTTCTTGTTATTGGCAACAGACATACACATGCCCCGAAGAGAGCCAATGGAATTTGAATTTTTGGTGGAGCAAGCAAATGGCATGATCAATGCAAGTTGAAACTGATTGGACATATGGACAAAAGCAGGTCAATGAAATAAACCTAACAAGCTCAGTGACCAACATAACCTCACAGGATGATCTCATCATAAATTCCTAACAAGTACATGGATAGTATATGGATAGCCCATGGGCAGACAATAGTTTCGTGAAGACCTGGGGAGAAGTGGGGGTGGGATAGGGAGAGTTAAGGGGGGCCGGGGGAGAGAAAGAGGTCAGAATACTTTCAACAATAAAGATAAATTTAAAAAATAAAAAATTTCTAACTGGGCAAGCCATGGTGGGTAGTTACCCCAGGCCTAAGACTTTCTCAGTAAAAGGTGTATCTTTCCCTTGAGCAAGCCCTGTCCATTGTTCTTGCGCACCTAGGGCAACACACCTTTGAAATCCCAGAGTAATTTTGCCAGTCCCCTAACAGGGAACTAACCTGGAGGGAGCACAAGATCTTACTGCCTATATACACCCCTATTTATTGTAAAATGTTAACATCCTGTACCCAGCAGTGTATGTATCTCTCCATTTTACTTTTATCCAGTGATCCCCTCCTTGCTTTCTCCAGCCTTTTAATGACAGCCAGTTAATTTCATGTAATCCTTATCCCTTTGATTACAAATATGTAAAAACACCTGCATAATTAACATTCTCCACAGCATTTTCTTAGCCTGTTGAGGCCTTGCTTCCATGTATGTCCACAGTTAGGCTCAAATAAACTTATAAAATTTTTCTATAGGTTTGGACACTCACTGACAGATAAATACATAAAGATACTGGGACCACACATTGAAGGGAACTGTACCTGAGAATGAGGTCAATGCTGAAGCCAAGCTCAATTCAGAGATGCAGGATCAGGCCATACCTGAAGGTCAAGTTACAAAATCTTTAAATTATGTGACCCATTAAATTTTCTTTGGGGGCTTAAAAAAAAAAACCACAGTAATCTATGATTTCTATCTCCTAAACTTTAAGAGCACAATAATTCCTTGTAACAGTTTGCAACTTTAATCACAAGTTAAAAACTTTATTTACAAATAAAGTGCTGCAATTTAAGAACCATAGTGACTCTCATTAAATCTGCAATCATTATTAACTATTAACAAACGTCTCACTTGCTCTTCAATTTACAAGGGCACTTAGGATATTAATAAACAGCTACATAGCTGCCTCCCAACAAAGCATTTAGAATTCTTCAAGGTCTTTCTTTACAAGGCTTATTAGAAAGTAAATGTTTTAAAACTTTTGCAATGTGTTTTTATTGATTTCTGAGAAAGAGGGATAGGAACATCAATGAGATTCCTTGATAGGGTGCCTCCTACACACCTCCCACTGGGGATCAAGCCAGCAACCTGGACATGTGCCCTGACCGGAAACCAACCACTGAGCCATACAGGCCAAGCACAAAGTAAAAAATTTGCATTTCTATAAACAAGGTTGGTAAATTATTGTCTCTAACTCATATTGAATGTTTTCTATGCCTCTTTCACATAGTATGCCTCCAGTGGGGGGTGAGGGGTGTGGCAAAAAAGCCTACAAAGACAAAAAGTCTTAAAATTCACCTTTATAAAAGCCTTTTAAAACGGTTTAATCAAGTCTCTAAATATTTATGTTAATATTGTGTCCAAGACCATAAAACTATAAATGAGATGGGCACTTCCAGCACTTCAGGGAAGTAATATAGAAAATATAGAAAAGTAAAGTTTTGGAGCAAATTTGCCCTGGGTGGAGAATTTAATGGAGGCATTCATGATTTCAAGAAGGCCTGCAGGTAAAAACTAGAGTTGTGTCTGATATTTCCTTATAAAAACAGAACCTACAATAGGATCTACAGTGAAAACTTTAAACAAAGCTGCGTAAATTCATGTAGTGCTTAAATTAGCAAACAGAATTTTGTATATCTAGTATACTGGATTAGAACTTAAAACGTATTTCCTCTAACATGGCAACAGCTAAAACTTACTAAGCAATTACCATGTGTCAGGAGCTGTTTCCAAGTGCGCTGTATTATGACAAAAATCCAAGAGGTAGTTACTACTGTTATCCTCACTTTACAGATCAGATAACCGAGACAAAGGTTAAATATCTTCCCAAGGTTGTACTGAGAGTAAAAGTAGGAGAGCCAAGATCTGAAGCTCAGCAGTGTATCCTCTTGAATTTTGTAAGATGAAAAGCCCAGGAGATGATCACTTTGGCTTTACTGGTTGGTATCTCACAGAATGGCTCACCCAAAGTAGTGATGTCTTTCAACACCATGTGCCAGAAATAAGTAAAAGCAACCAAATAAGAAACAGCGCCAAGCCCATGGACTCAGACAACAGGGGGGTGAGAGCATGAGTAGGGGTGGGTGGGGGGAAGAGGTGGGGTCATTGGGAGATGAGGACTCATTTGTAATACCTTGACCAATAAAGAAAAAGAAAAGGGGGAAAAAAAGAAACAGAGCAGCGCATCAAAATTAAAATGCCGAAGGTTCAAAGGAAGGAATCTTAAAAAACAGCAAGGGAGACCTGGCCAGATTGGCTCAATGGATAGAGCACCGGCATGCGGACTTTACAGGTCCCAGGTTGGCTTCTGATCAAGGGTACATACCTGGGTTGTAGGCTCCATCCCCAGGAAGGGGCATGCAGGAGGCAGTTTATCAAGGATTCTCTCATCACTGATGTGTTCCCTCTCCTTCTCCCTTCCTCTTTGAAATCAATAAAAATATATTTTTTAAAAAAACAGCAAGGGAGCTTAGTTACCTACCAGGGAATTACTTACCTACAATTGAGCGCCCATATGACTATCAGCTGATTTCTCAACAAAAACTTTCAGTCCAGAGGGGAGTGGCAAGAACTATTCAGTGATGAATAATAGCAAGAACCTAGAAGATTACTATACCCAGCAAAGCTATCACTTAGAATTTCAAGTCAAAAAAGGATCTTCACAAACAAGAAAAAGCTACAGAAGTTTATCACCATTAACACAGCATTACATGAAATGTTGGTCTTAAGATAGAGATAAAAATTTGAACAAGAGGCTGGGCATGGACCTATGAATCAGGAAGTCAAGGCATATGCCTGGGTTGCAGGTTGGATCCCCAGTAGGGGGCGTGAAGGAGGCAGTCCTATGGTTGATGTTTCTATCTATCTCTCCTTTCTCCCTCTCCCTTCCTCTCTGAAATCAGTAAAAATATACTGGAAAAAAAGACTCTCTTCCTTATCTTGCAAAGATGAATAACTCACACTCTAAGCTAACCACATAATAATGCTAAGCTAACCACATTATTTCTAAGTTTTGTCATCAAATCCATTGTGTACTGGTTTAATTTTTAGCCAATGCAGATTCATTTAATTAATAATTTTGTTCCACAGCAGATGTATTAGGCTACTTAGAAGTGAAATACTTACCTTTCAATGTTACTCTTTTTCTTATTATGTGTGTCCCCATTTCTCTCCAAACATGTCAGTGTACCTCCACAATGTTTACTTCTTTGATCCTGGGACAGCAAGAAATTGCTATATAATGACTCAATATAAAACTTACATATTACCTTTACTTATATTAAATTTACAATAAAAATACATGTCCATCTGTTCCCTTGGATGACACGACTGTGCAAAGGCCTCACACAGGTGTGGCTCAGTGGTTGAGCACAGACCCAGGATCAGGGCAACCGATCACTGATTCTCATCACTCTGATTCTCATCACTTGTGTTTCTGAATCTCTCTCCCTCTCTGAAAAATCATTAAAAATGTGTTTTTTAAACACACACACACACACAAAAAAAAAACAAAAGCACTAAGTCTGGCCTAAATTGCCGTTCACTTTTTAAGTTAGAATTCATGTGCCCTTCTTCCAGGTGGGCTACCGTCGGTTCATTCCCAAGCAAAAGCACCTTGGCCCAGTGACTCAGTTAGCTGGTGTGTCCCCCATGACACCAAAGGCTCTGGGTTCATTCCTGGTCGAGGCAACCAAAGGATGTTACATACACATCGAAGTCTCTAACAAAAAAACAACAACAACAACAAAAAATCAATATAGTGAAAGTTTTTTAAAAAGTCCTTTACCTTCACCATTTTCTTTACTTAGATTAGTAAAAGAATCCAACAATACAGGGGAGAAAAATACCTAACTGAAACCTAAACACTCGTGCATGCTAATACCGAATAAAATTTGAATTTCCAGCTCACATTAAGGTCTGCAGCCCGACCGATTAAAACGCACGCTAAGCTCCTGCAGCATCACCTGTTCTCTCTGCCGTGCGGACAAGCACAGCAAACATTACCAATAACTTGTTTTCACGGAAGCAATTCCGGAAAGCCGGCTGCAGAGCTCGGGACCCTCAGGGCTGGTGCCGAGGGAACCCGCGTCCCTCCGGAGCACCCGCCAGCGGGCCCGCCCGGGGCGCCCTTGCGCCCTCGCAAACGCCTGCAGGAGCCACCCCGGCGGAGGAGCCGACCATCCCGGGCACCGGGCGTTCGCTGGGAGCTGGAGAGGGTCATTGGTTTCGGGGGGAACCGCACAATAACGGGGCGATATAAGGGAACCGTCAATAGATACTAAGGCAGAACAAAGATTTTCTTTTCTTCGCCCCAGCGACAGGAAATAATTAAAAACAGAAGCTGCTCTTACACCTTCCCACCTAAGCAACCTCCCTGCAGGTTACCACCACGCGTCCTCGCGGGCGCGACCGGCGGCCTCCAACGGCGAGGCGAGCCCGGCCCCGGCCGCTCGGGCACCGCACGCAGGTCAGCGGGCGGCCGGGCCCGGGAGCCGGCGGGAACCTCCCAACCGGGAGACGCCCCAGCACCCTCGGCCCGCGCAACGCTGTCACGGCGTCTGAACAAAAGCGCTCGGCGGACGGGCGCGGCCCCGCTCCTGCCCGCGGGCACCTGAGCTCCCGGTGCCCGCCGCCCGGCCGGAGACCCGAGGACGTGAGCGAGGGACAGCCGGCTGCGCGGCCCGACACTTACCGACACTCACGGAGCCCAGCCGGGGCGAGGGAAGAGACGAGCTGGCCTCCCGGTGCCAGAGTTTTTAAGTCAAGTCGGTCCGCCTCCAGGGGCGGGTCCAGCACAGGCCGGGGCGCCCGGAACAGCTGGGCCCCACCCCGAGGGGGAACCGAGGCCGCCGCGAGGCCGGCGCCTCCGCGGTCCTAGTGCCGCCCGGACACGCGGCCGCCGCGGCCAGCCCCGCCCTCCAGTGGGTCACGCGGAAGTTTGCCGAGCGGAGTCGCGCTTCCAGTGGTGTAAACGTCTCCAGCAAGAGTTCTTTCCCTTCAGTTGGAATCAGAATCGTCCGTGGCGGCTTGTTTGTTAAAATGGGATCCAAGAACACCCCCCGGGGAATCACCAGTTCATGAGGTCTCAGAACCAGGGAGTCGGCTCTGAGGTCGGCAAACTCTGCAAAGCCTGTGAAAGAAAGTGCACCAAGTGAAGGCTGAGGAGTTGTGTTGCTGTTTGTTTTTAGCCTAATACAGTAGGGAGAACGTATATTATGCAGAGGAACCTTCTCAAAAAAGAAATAGATTTTTATTTTTATTTTCCTCTTTTTATAGACCTTTTTTATAGGAGGAAATAAACAAGGGGATCCTGTCTGAGTGACTTAAGAATGAGAAGTGGCGGAGGTGTATAGTTCTTGCCCTAGGGAGAGCAGGATATTCCTTTGCCCTGGGGGGTTCAATTCTTGGCTCTGCTACTCACAAGACAGACAACCCTGGGAAAACCATTTAACCTGTCTCTGCCCAGTTTTCCCATCTGGAAAACAAGCGTTAACGCTAATACTTACCTCACAGGATCACTGCGATAGTTATATAAATTAACACACAACCTAGAGCAGAGCAGATAGGAGGTTTTCCAGAACCTAAGCCACAAGGGTCAACAAGCAGAAATGAACCCCAGGGAGAGGGAGTTTTGTTGCCAGAAGGTGTGATAGAAACCCCACTCCTTTCCAGCTTCAGGAAGGTTTAATGCCCAGGAAGCGTCAAGTCTATTTGGGATAAAATTGATGACCTCTCTGCAATGCATCCTTGTCTGTGTTTGCACTTTCTCCTGTCTCCTTTAGGTAAATAATGCCTGTCTGATTTCCCAAAAGTGTTTGAAAATCTTTTCACCAATCCTAACATACAACTGAGATTTGTCACAAGTATCACATGATCTTACTCATGTGGAATCTAATGAACAGAACAAACGGATAAACAAAATAGATCCAGAGACAAAAGCATGGAACAGACTGTGGAATCTCAGAGGGAAGGTGGGGAAGGGAGGGTGTGGGAAGAGATCAACCAAAGAAGGGGTATGCATTTATGCAATAGGGTGGTGAAGGGGGGAGGGGGGGCTGAAAGGGGTCAATGGGGAAAATAAGGGGACATATGTAATACTTTCAGCAATAAAGATTTAAAAAAAAAAAAAAGATTTGTGAATGGAAAGGGAGCTATGTAATAAATCTGACATTCAGTGGCTGAAAGTAATCTCAAAGCATGATCTGATCTTAAATTCCTAACTGGGCAAGTCATTCTGGATAGTCATTCCCCAAGCCTATAAAAGGTTTATCTTTTGCTTAAGCAAACCCTGCCCATTGTTCTTGTGCAGCTAGAAATGCCAAAAGTAATCTTCAGACCTTAGGACAACCACCCTTAAGGGACATGTGATTTCGTAAACTATCCTGTAATCCAACCACAGAGATTTCCCTCCAGGCTTTCTCCCACCTTTTCCTAATCTTACTTATAGTCCCTCCCTTCATTCCGAATGCATAAAAAGAACTGCAAAACTGTCATTCTCCAGAGCACTTGAGATCTTGCTTTCCAACATGTCAGTTGTTTGTCTCAAAAAACCTCTTATAAAAATTGCCTACATGTTCCAACATTCTTTTCTCTCCCCCTCCTCCTCCCCCTCCCCCTCTCCCTCCTATTCCGACATTCTTGCATCAAAAATTCATCAATATAGCAGCCCTAAGGAGTCACCAGGAAGGAAACTTGCAAAGAAGGGAGGGCACAGCTGAGAGTAAGCTTAATCAAGGGCTGGGCTTTACATAGTTTCCTTTTCTGATATTTACAACTCTGTCGAACAAAGAACTTGGTTATCTCCCTGGTCTGGCTGGAGGGAGATTCCCCTAAAACAGTGATTCTCAACCTGTGGGTCTCGACCCCTTTGGCGATCAGACGACCCTTTCACAGGAGTCGCCTAAGACCATCCTGCATATCAGATATTTGCAGGCTGGCCAAGCCCCCCAGTGGGAACCCTCACCCCATTAGGGTGTGGCCAGCTTGGGTGCGGGTCTGCGGGCTGTTTTCAGGCTTTCAGGCTGCCCACAGTTCTCATTGACCCAGTGTCCCAGCAAGGCTGGCAGGAAGCAGTTTTCTGGGGTTTATCTTCCATAATTGATACACTGTTGCTTTAAGCTGAGGCCTAGGCAGGTAACAAAGCTTCCAGTTGGCTTCAGCTCGTGGCTTCTATAATTGAAAGAATGTTGCCTTAGTAGACTCTAGGCAGGCAGTTTTCTCCATTGCTGGTGCAACGGAAGGCTGCTGTTTGCTTCAGCTCCGAGGTTTCTATAATTGAGACAATGTTGCAAGTATGTTGCCTGGAGCCAGGAGAAGCCCGGCCGGCCCGCAGACAGTTTACTCCTGGTGCAAGTGAAGCCGCCTGTTTACTCCAGCTCCGTGACTGCCGGCTTCCATCTTGTCTGGGTTAATTTGCATACAGCCACTCTGATTGGCTGGTGGGCATGGCTTAGGCATCCTGTAGAAATGGTCAATCTCAATATTACTCTTTTATTAGATTAGATAGTTAAGACTGCTGGAGAAATTACGCCACACAAATACATGCAGTTGCAAATTACACAACACTCTATTACACAAATTTCAGGCTTAACGAGGTCCCCAAAGGGTGGCTTTCTCTGGTGGCAGTTGCAGCGCCGTCTGGTGGCTGGCAAAATCGAATAGGAACAGGTTTCCTAGGCTTTTACCACCTGAGATCTCTCAAAGACTCTCCTGACTTGACCTGGTCTCCAACAGGTGAGGGAGTCTTCTGCCAGATCAGTCGTCTCTGGTTTGGATCCCCTCTATATAGCCAGGTTGTTAACCCAAGGCAGTCCAGGTGCTTATCAATTAAGGTGCAAAACAAGTTTCTATCAACATGCCACAGGTATGCACTTAAAAAGATGTTTTCAACCAAAGTTCCAAACAAGTCCTTATCTATGGGTACACTCTTCTAAGTTACTTCACAAATATGTTATTCCAAAAATGTTCAAAACATCACACAGGTGTTTATCACACAAAGTTTCACACAAATATTTTTCTACTATGACAAAAGAGCATAATACTTAGCTTAAATCATTAACTCTGAAACTTATAAAATGTGTAGGAAAGTGTGTGACATCATTAGCATGTCTGTAGTAAGAAATTGTGAAAAAGAATATAAATGGAGATGCTTCAAAATGGACTTGGGAACTGCCAGCCAGAGGAGTTGCCTTGCATGCTTCTTCCTTTGGAATGTTAAAAATGCAAATTTCCTTCTATTCATGTAATTGTTCCTCTTCCCTTTCTCTTTCTTTCACCTCCTAGTCAGAAGACTGGGTTTCCACCTACATCAGTGCTTTTCAAATAGCTACTTTAGGATTCAAATGAATGCTTTGTTGCTAACATGATCATGTTGATCAGTAAAAGGTTGCCTGTTAGTCATTTCAGTGGTAAATCAGATCACGGGTGTTCCTTTTCTTTTCTTGGTTATCTCCTATATTCTGTTTCCTCTTCCTGTTAGTATTCGTTAGCTGGATCCAAGGCCTCCTACCTGAATACATTCCCTCATGCCTCCCTCGCAGCTGAGACTTGTTTCAGTTCTCAAAACAATACCCGAGCAAGAAATATTGTGCCTAAGGGAATGCCTTGCCCTGAAATTCCTTTATCTTCCTTCATTTGTTTGGATTTGGAATGTAGTCATGGCAGTAACCTAATTTGAGCCATGCAAAGGAATATAATCCCTGAAATAATTTTTCTTTTTAATTTTTTTAAATTTATTGATTTTAGAGGGAGGGAGAGAGAAAGAGAAAAAATTGATTTGTTGTTCCACTTATTTAGTATGCATTCATCAGTTGTTTCTTGTGTGGATGAAAGGGGCCACATGCTAACCTGACAAGTGCAGGGAAGGCCTGCATGGTGGTCTTGCAAGCTCAGAGACCTAAAGTAACTAACTACAAAGGATGGTCTGAAATGAAACTTTAACTAAAGCAGTTATGGTGGGTAGTTACCTCCTAGGCCAGTATCTTCACTGATAAGGTCAACCTTTATATTAACTGAGCCTTTTGTCTTTTTGCATCTATGATAACATATCCTTGAAATGTCTGGGTAACTTGTAACTTTCCTTTTTTCCAGATACCTTGGGGTCCTTCATTGTTATTATTAACATGTTAATTGTTGACTGTTGACTATCCTGCACCCACCTAAGTATGCGTTGATGTTGATCATTTTACTTTTTATCCAATCCCAGAAGTCGCCCGCCCCCTCCCTTTGCTTTTTCCTGCCTCTCTAATCTATCACCAATGGATTTCATGTAACCTATCTATGTCCCCTCCTTTGATTGCAGTATATAAAAATAAATGAAAACTTGACATTCTCTGGAATGTCATTATCTCAATCCCTTGAGGTTCTGCTTCCTGGCAATTATCAACAGTTTGGCTCAAATAAACTTACAAAAATTCTTTACAGGTTTTAAGTTTTTACATTAACACTTGTATGTTCCCTGGCCAGGGCTATTTTCATTTTTCTAATGCCACAAATCTCTTTGGCAGTTTGGTGGAGCCATTAGACACCTTCTAAGAGTTATTCTTTGAAATGCTTAAAATAAAATACATAAGATTACAAAGGAAGTTAATTCAATGTGAAAGTTCTCCAAAAAAAATTAATAAGTTATTTCTTACACAATAAGATCTGTTAGCAGATCTAACAACTGTGATTTTGAAACTGGTGGACATAAATGATAGTTCTAGTTTATTTTCATTGTCTATAATAATCTACACCTATAAAAGAGTAACATGCAAATTGGTGTCACTCTGCTACGCCCACCAGCCAATCAGAGCAATATGCAAATTAAACCAACAAAGATGGTGGTTAATTTGCATACATAGGCACTGAGCGAAGACTGAAGACAGCGTAGAAGGATGCCAAGTGCTGCAGAAGGGAGCAAAGCCGCGGAGAAGGGAACGGAGCTGAGGCAGCGGAGACAGTGGAGAAGGGAGGGAGCGAGGCAGCAGAGATGGGAGAGAGTGAGGCAGTGGAGATGGTGGTGAAGGGAGGGAGCAAAGTGGCGGAGAAAGGAGGGACTGAGGCAGGCTTCACTCCCTTCTCTGCTTCGCGCTGGCTCAGGAAGCCCTATTCTTGCAGGAATCTTTGTGCAACAGGCCTCCAGTAAAGGCATAATATGCTAATTAGACTAGGTGACCTTCTGGACGAAGCCAGGGCTGCAAGAGAAGCCTGGTTCCCGGGTGCCTGTTGGCAGCCAGAGGGAAACCCAGGTCCTGGGTGCCAGAAGGAAGCAGGTACCGGCAGCCAGGGGAAGGAAGGCCTACTCTTGCACAAATTTCATGCATCAGGTCTCCAGTGATAATATAAAAATACCTGTGATTATTATGGTGAAATTTTTACTAGTCATACTGCTGTGTTACTGTGCCTTTGTTGCCAACGCTCATAATTGACGGAAATAGTACATTCCAACCTGGCTAGGTGGCTCAAGGTTGGTTGGAGCATCATCTGAATGCACCAGGGTTTTGGCTCAATCAAACCAGGGCATAAGTGGTTAGAGCACACTGAAGGATTCAATTCCCAGTCAAGGGCACATACTTGGGTTGCAGGCTTCAACCCTGCTAGCTAGCGGGACAAGTGCAGGAGGCAACTGATCGTGTTTTTCTCACATAGATATTTTTCTCTCTCGCCCTCCCCTTCCTCTTTCAAAAATAAAATTAATTAAAAATAATTTTTTTAAAGCTGAAGAGGGAGATACAAAATGAGGCCAAAGAGATGTAGGAAGGCAAGTCCGAGATTGAAAGCATGAGAAGGACTCAACTCAGTGGACAGGCCACATGGAAGCAGGAGAAGGAAAAGAATTCTGCCAATAACCTGAATGAGCTTGGAAAATAATTAGTTGCGTCCTGCCAGCACAGCCAAGGGTTCAGTGAGCCTGAAAGGGGGTATAGAGGGGTGGCAAAGGATGTAGAAAAGACAGAGAAAGAGAATAAGCTGGGTCTAAGTGCATCTTCCTGTGCCTGGCTGAGGCCACAGAGAGAGAGATCCAGATAGCAAGCTAGGCCTTTATTTTATAGCCAGAGGTAAACAAGGCAGTGGTCACCATAGTTACAATGTTCTTGTGAGTTTCACTTGTTTTGGCAGCACTGGCTGCATCTCCCACAGCCCATTAGCTACCCAAATAAGATCTAGGGAGTGTCATAAAGTCAAGCCTAATTATGCTAAGAGGACTGTGCCCTCTAAGCTGGGACTTGTTTGTGACTTTGCCAACAGGTCAGTCCAAGGCTTAAGCCGCTCCCTACAATTAGTGTATTGTTTAAGGAGCTCAGTTCATGGTAATTTATTATGTCATGATAATACTTTTCCTCCCACATTCAAAGCTCTTCTAGCTGGGCCAGTAATCAAATTAACAGAGACAGATTAATAGGAGAAAATCAAAATTGAAATACATGCCCGCGGGGAATTCTCGTAAGCATGAAAATTCCAAAGATAGTGAGGCAACACAGGATATAGATAATATCTTGGACAAAGTAGAAAAGGAGAGGGGAGAAGTTTTAGATTTCAGAAGTGAAAGTGGGCAATTCATGGATAGAGGAAGAGTAGAGCAAACATGGCAGGCAAATCCTTGCTAGGTAACCCTAAAACAATGGGACACAGGAGTAGATAACAGGTCCCTCCTAAAGCCCCTCCAATTTACTATGCATATATTCAAATTAGGCTGAGGTGAACATCTTAAGATTTCCTTTCTGAAGCAGATTTTTTTTCTGTATGAACCTCTTGAGCAAGAAAGGGGAGAGTCAAAGATCCTTTCCAAGTTTTTTTTTTTTTTTTCCTGAATAACCAGCTTAAAATCAATATCCCAAAAGGAGTTTCATGATAGTAAGACTTTGCTCCCTTTCAGTAGCAATAGAAAACTATTAAAATAGTGGACTCCAGGTTGTAACACCTGTCCGTGGGGATGTTCAAGGAACAAAATTGAAGGAAACTAAATGCTGAAAGATCTGTAAAGAGCATCTCCTCCAGCCTGGACCAGCTAGACTATTACTGAGAGAGTACATTTCTATCTTTTTTTTTTTTTTTTTAAGTTTTTTAATTGGTTTCAGAGAGGAAGGGAGAGAGAGAAACATTAATTATGAGAGAAAATCATTGATCGCCTGCCTCCTGCATACCCCAGGGGATGGAGCCTGCAACCCAAATATGTGTCCTGACCAGGAATAGAACCATTACCTCCTAGTTCATAAGTCAACACTTAACCACTGAACCACATTGTCCAGGCTACATTTCCGTCTTTTAAAAGTTGATTAAAACTCTGAAAATGAAAGTATTATGTGATGTAAAGTGTAGAATGAGAAAAGGGACATAAGGCCAAGTCCAGCCCTAACCGGTTTGGCTCAGTGGATAGAGTGTCAGCCTGCAGACTGAAAGGTCCCAGGTTCGATTCTGGTCAAGGACATGTACCTTGGTTGCGGGCACATCCCCAGTAGGGGGTGTGCAGGAGGCAGCTGATCAATGATTCTCTCTCATCATTGTTGTTTCTCTCTCTCCCTCTCCTTTCCTCTCTGAAATCAATAAAAATATTATTTTAAAATAATAATATTAATAAAAAATAAAAATCAATAAGTAAATTAAAAAAATTTTTAAGTTTTCTTTTTATTACTGATTGTAGAGAGGAGAAAGGAAAGAGAGAGAAGCATCAATTGGCTGCGTTCCATGCACACCCTGACAGGGGATTGAACCTGTAGCATGGTTATATGCCCTGACCAGGATTCAAACCCACCTTTTGGTGTATGTGAGGAGCTTCGAACAAGCAGCACAACGGCTAGGGCAATAAATAAATAAAAAAATTAAGGTAAATGGTTTATACTTCTTCCCAGCCAGAGAATAAAGAGCTTGAATCACCCTACTTGGGGAGCTGGAAAGCAGAAATCCAATTAGTGCTGAAAAAGGAATTTAAGGGGAATATGGGCAGGTTTTGGGGAATTTTTTAGAATTGGGGTCCATGGAAAAAAACACAGGGCTACTGACTGGGAGAAGTTACATTTCCATAAGACAAAAGAGTTGGGGAAGTTACATTTCCATAAGACAAGGGAGCAGCAACAGTTACATTTCCATAAGACAAGGAAACTGGGAATAGCAAAAACATCTATATTTACAAAATAAAGGAGGAAGAAAGCCCAGAGGGAATCGGAGGACTCCTCCGATGAGGGAGGAGTGCCTCCGGAATTACTATTGTAACCAATTCAAAAGGGAATATTGACCAATCAGAAGGGATATCAGGACAAAGGGACTTTCCTTTATAAACCGTGGAAACAGGAAGTCAACAGGAGTCTTTCCCCATCCTCATGTGGGAGTCTGGGCTGTGAAATTCTTTCCCCTTCCTCATACGGGCCTCTGCACTTGTTTTTTCAATAAATCTCCACCTTTGCTATACCATCTTCTGTCTGTGGATTCATTCTTCAACTCCTACAGACAGAGAATCCAGGGGACCATCCTGCCCAGGGGAACACTGCGTGTTCCAATCCAAAAATCATGTGTCAGGGATGTTTGGCAACCACACCAAAGGACGGAAGAAGTTAAGGGAATAAATCTCATTTTGGTATATCAGCATAAAACTGATGAATATTCTACTGAGATCCTTTCCTAAGACCTCACCTAAACTCCCAGCCTTTAAAACCCCTCAAACCTAAGGTCCCAGCATGCACTCCGCCTCCCAGGAGCATGCCTTCGCCTTTCCCTTTCCCCTCTTCCCCCGCAAGGCATGCATCTCTTAAACTTCAAGGGACCCCCATGAGACTTGCAACCAGGGGAGCAGTAGCTCCTCTGAGCTAACGAAGGCCCCCTTTTCTTTGACTTCCCGGTGAGTTAAAGTCACCGAGCCTGGGCTTTCCTGTTGCTCCTTCTATGCTAAGCCCTTCCTTGTTCAACTATCCCAGCGTTCCTAAACATACTCTCATACTCACCTGGACTCATGCTGTGAAGTTTTTTCCCGCATGAAGTCAAGAACCCATACACTACTGGCGAGCTCTAGGCAGACCCACTCAGGGCCAGGTTCCTGGTCCAGTAACAGTAACACCAAGAACAGTAAAAAAGAATACTACTGAAGAACAGTTGAAGGACTTTCACAACCTGATTTCAAGACTTACTATATAACGAACAGGAAATCTAGAATTGTAAGGATAAACCAGCAATATATAATCAATGTATATTTCTGTACTTTTCATTTAACCATATATGAACAAATATAGAAGTATTTTAGCCACTGTTTCATTTAATAGCATATGGTACATACTCCCCTGATTCTTGCTTTATTCAACAGACCATAACAATCTCTCCGGTCACAGTGACAGCTCTAAGTTATTTTTCATAATCACTTAAAATTCATCATTATCCTATTGAAATTCATTTTGTTTCCAATTTTGGCCACTTGTGAACAATCCGAAAGTATTGGAAAGACTCCCAAGAGGTAGATTGCTGAATTAACTATAACTTCAACATAACAAATATTGCCAGAATACTTCCTTTCATTAACACCCAGAAAGTTAATCTTTCCCCATTGCAGGGAGCAGCTAAGGGTTAAGCCTCGGACCCACCTGTTAGCAGAGCCACAAACAAGTCCCAGCTTAGAGGGCACAGTCCTCTTAGCATAATTAGGCTTATGCTAAGCACCTTATGATACTCCCTAGATCTTATCTGGGTAGCTAATGGACTGTGGGAGATGCAGCCAGTGCTGCCAAAACAAGTGAAACTCACAAGAACATTGTAACTATAGTGACCACTACCTTGTTTACCCCTGGCTGTAAAATAAAGGCTCAGCTTGCTGTCTGGATTTCTTTCTGTGGCCTCAGCCAGGCACAGCAAGATCCACCTAGACCCAGCTTCTTCTCTTTGTCTTTTCTTCATCCTTTGCCCTAGTCCCTCAGGCTTATGAACCCTTGGCTGAGCTGGCTCCACACGCCCATCATTGACAATGGGTACCAACTTCTCAATCTATGTCATCTCATTGTTGTGTTTATTGAACAGAAAAAAAGACCTGGTTCATTAAAGAAAACAAATTCAAGGCCGATTTGGAAAACAGAGAACGAAAAGTTTAGCCATTGACCACTGGGTTCAGTCATCAGAAGGAAAACAGCCAGCCAGCCCTAGCCGGTTTGGCTCACTGGATAGAGCGTCGGCCTGTGGACTCGAGTGTTCCAGGTTCGGTTCCGGTCAAGGGCATGTACCTTGGTTGCAGGCACATCCCCAATGCGGGGTGTGCAGGAGGCAGCTGATCGATGTTCCTCTCTCATCGATGTTTCTAACTCTCTATCCCTCTCCCTTCCTCTCTGTGAAAAATCAATAAAATATATTTAAAAAAAAAAAAAAAGAAAAAGAAAACAGCCAGCCACTGCAGCTCAGGGACAGCATTGACCCATGATCCAAGAGGTCATCAGTTGGATTCTTAATCAGGGCACATGCCGGGGGTTATGGCTTCCATCCCCTGTGGGGACTGTGCAAGAGGCAGCTGCTCAATGATGTTTCTCTCTCATCAATGTTTCTACCTTTCTATTCTTCTCTCTTTCTCTCTCTCTAAAAATAAATACATAAAAAAGTAAATAAATAAATATTAGCCCAGCAATTCAGGTGCTTAGAGCTTTGAAGGTGTTTTGTTTTGTTTAGGGTGGGGGGTACCTCTCCTGGCACATAAGTATAACCCCTACTTATCCCCCTAAATTCCTCTCAACTAAACCATAGCTCATCCACAAGAATTACTCCTCTCTTTCCCAAGGACCTATTCTGCAAATCAGCCAAAGGTCACCTGACTCCTGCTAAGATGCCATCATTTCACAGGTTAGATTGCTCATTTGAAACCTTCTCACACCCAGCTTTCTTGAATAAAGTTTTATGCTAACAGTGTTCTGATCCATTTTCTCAAATTGTGGTGCCTCAGTGTGAATCAGAACTGGACTCTCTGCTGCTCAGCCCCCAGCCACATCGAGAACATCACCCAAGACTCCTTGACACCGAGTGACACTAATTGATAACCCGTTCTTCTGCGGTCCGCATGGAGCAA